>JACXGM010012972.1:0-23496 GCA_016801145.1 Umbra pygmaea
ATGTGACATTGCAGTCTTATTTTCCTCATTTTTTGTAATGCCTTTGAATAATATGGGGGACATGAATCGCAATATATCGCAGAATCGAATCGCAATACTTGCAGTATTGCAATATGTTAAGAATCGCAATAATATTGAATCGTGGCCCAAATATCGCAATACTATCGAATCGTCACATTTTTGCCAATTCCCACCTCTACTAATTTAGCACACGTGATTCTAATAATTAGCTAAAGGAAAGCTAAAATATGTTGCCAACCACAACGATTGGAGAAAACCTATAGGGCAGTAGATCTCTAGGAACACAGTTGGGCAGCTCTGCACTAAACCAAATTTAAGAAGGAGTCAAGAAATTAAGCTACCGCCTTAACTATGGTCTGCTCATTATATAAACACACCAGAAAGTACCAGTTAGCGTCTTCATGGGGGGGGGGGGGGTCTAGAACGATCTCCAAAAACAAACTTCTTTGAACAACTGATTTGATGATTTTTCTTCTGTCAGGCAACTTTATGTGCATTATTTTATATAGTTGTGAAAAATGAGGTATATATTTGAATCCAAGCTGCAGCAGTGTACTTGTAGACAGCTAGGATTACAGGAACACATAAGTAATTTGTGTAGGTGTTCTGCAGTGTTTTTTGTATGTGTAAGCATTGTGTAGCCATTGTGTAGCTACATGAGTTAAACGAACACACTAGACTCGTAAACAGCTACAATTGTTGTGCCTGTCATGTCAACAGTCACTAAAAATACCTTCTCAGCGCGTTTGGCAATTCCCAAATAGGCCACCGTAAGTTTTTCAAAAACCTTTGGTGACGTCACCGAAACATTTTTGGAAATACTAAACGTTACTTTTGAAGTGAATCGATCTTTGAATCGAGTCGATAGGAGAACAAAACGAAAACAAATAAATATTAGGAAGTCAACCAAACGCTTCCCCTGAATCTAGATTTATTTTGAAAATGTTGCAGTGACGTCACTGAAGATTTCTGGAAAACTGTGGCTGAGCTGGGAATTACCGAACACGCGGAGGTGTTTTTAATGACTGTCATGTTGGAAACGATTGAGCTGTTCAGGGGTCTGGAGTGTTCCTTAAACCATGTTCCATTTGCTTCAGCACAAAGGATCAACAGACTCACCTGCATGTGACCCCAGATGGTAGGGCTCAACGGCATGCCGAGAGAATCTTTCTTTCTCGGTTTCTTTTCTCCCTTGTCATTTCCTGAATCCAGTTCCCCTGTTGTGTCTGAGGCATTCAGCTTCTTCTTGGGTTTACCCTCTGGTGAGGTCAGCCTCTTGCGTTTGGATGAGACTGGATTCTCTGTGAAGAACTAGAAGGGAAACAAGGCTCTTGTTCACGCACACTCCGTAAGCCTTTGATTAGAAATTCCACCCTATAAATAAAAACATCTGTGGCCTGCTAAATGATGACAAGCATCAAGGAATTTAACAAGTTAAGCAACAATGCCCCTCAAATCAGTGCCAGGCACACAGGTTCCAAGATATGGCTTCCCTTCAGGGCTTTCAATATGAAAAAAAAAGTTCCTAACTGGCCTTTTACAACTATATGGATACCATCATAACATAAGCAAGGCATCTCCAACCCTGGTCTGTAAAGCTACTGTCACTCCAAACTAGGGGTGTCACCATACCAAAAGTTCAGTAGTCTGTGCCAATACAAATGAAATAACACGATTCTCGATGCCGATTTTGATACCACGGTAAAAAAAGATTTAAGATTCCATGTACTTGAACCTGAAACATGAACTTCTTTATTTAAATACTTTAAAAGTATCAAAATGTCATAACGAGACAAGAAACACATGCAATATAGCATAGAACAACATAACAACTTGTATCCCCAGACATATTCCAGACATCCTTTCAAAAGGTAATGTGCAAAAACAACAGTGCAAAACGGTGGATATAGCAGTGCAGCCATTCAGCTAACAAGATGAACATGTTTTTTTCACATTGCACACCTTTTCTTGGCTAGTTCAAGGTTTTTAGAGAGGAAAAACTAACATGTCAACATGGTCCTGGGTAAGTTGCGAATGCTTGTGTGTAATGTGTTGGGCAATGGTCCCATATGGTTGTACTCTATTGGATAATAAAAGCTTTGAATCATATGTTCTTATCAGTTTAATATCTGATGTTCCCCATCGGGGAACTATACATATTAAATAGATTTTTCGAACATGGAGTCGGAAACGGGGCTTGCTCCGTCCGCTCCACACATCGACTCGGTATAGCAGTACCTCCGGGAACGGTGCACCCATTTCAAGTGTGAAAATGAAAAAAGTTTATTATCCTCCACCGAACGAAGCAGACCACCTAGCTAGCAAATTTTCACAACTGGAAGCGAAGCCCTTTTCGTTTGCTTTAGATTTTTCCTGCTATTTTTTGTTATACTCCCCTGACAAAGTTAGCCATTGCTAACACTGGAAACTTCGCTAACGGTGCTTCAAAAAATGGGAAGGTTTCAGTAGTATTGGTTCTCGTGACATCCCTACTCCAAAACTATTTTAGCACATTTGATTCTAATAACTAGCTGGATGATGCGCTGAATGAGGCTACATCATGTGTGTTTGGAGTGAAAACTCACAGGACGATAGCTCTCCAAGACCAGTGTTGATGACCCTGCCACAGGCTATTTAATAAGTTTATCTCAAAGCAATACAGCGTCATTGGCAGCAGATCGAACGGGCTATCCTTAACATGAATATACCACAGCTAAAACTGCAACAACTTCTTGATCCCATTGCATCAGCATGGACAACCAACCATGTGCAATGGCAGAATTCCTTAGTGGAGTTACATCAACACCACAAATCTCAGTTTACCTTCTGTGGATCCAGGAGGAAGTCACTGAATTTACTTGGAAGGTTGAACTTCTTCACCAGTTCATCCTCCACCACCCAGGGGGCGGTCTCCCCCATCCCAAGCCGAAGCGCATAGTGGCGGATAAAGTAGCGCATTATCTCTTTGGTAGGAGGGCGCTCCGTCCGGAAGAGACTGTCCACTGGGACATCACTGATAACCTGTGTAGGGTTTTGAAAAATGGTATTTAAATAAATAATAATAATAATAATAATAATAAAAAGACAAAGAACATTTCCATCACAGAAACAGTGTGCAAAGGAAAACATTTTTTGCAACACACAACAGAGTATTAATTTCAACATATTCAGGAAGTCCTGGTCTTTTATCTATTTTCTACTGGTTTGTGACAAATGAACCGAAGCCAGTTCCATAACATACAGTTGATTGCCAAACAAGAAAACAGTGAAAAGATCCCAACCTTGTCCTCATTTATCAGCTTCACATCGTACTTGTGGGGAAGAAACTTTGGCATAACCCATCTCTTCTTCTCCTCCTTCGTTGCAGTGGGTAGTTTCCTGGGCGAGCGCCGTGCACGATCACCTAACGGCAACCAAACAAAGCGTATACTGAATTCTCCGACCGTAAAAGAGATCTGGGATGCAATCTTCACATTTTAGTTTCAATGACATATCCAGGTTTGCTTTAAGGACATCACAGCTATTTTACATTTTGTGAACAACCCATGTCTGAATTAAGCTACTAATCACAGGTCCCTGCGTGGCGCCATGCATTTTATGGTGGGTTATTAGAGTTTCTGTCCTTACTAAGACTCTCTCTCCTGTTCTCTCGCGTCTCCCTGGGGCTCTCCTCTTCTCTGGCCTGTGGCTGCTCCTTCTTCTGGTTCTCCTGGCTGGCGTTCTCCTTATCGCTGGAAGGAGAGTCGCAGGCACCCTCCAGCTTCTTCTCCTCAGTCTTGCCCTCCGCATTCCCCTCCAGCGGGTGGATCTTCACGACCGTCACCCGCAAACTCTTCTCCTTTCCCACCTAAAACCACCCCGAGAATAAATTGATTTGGATAAAGTAATATAAACTGGGAGGAATTTAAATAACAAATTGTCCAACTTTATTGAAAACAAGCTCACCACACAAAAACATTTTTAAAGAGTTCAACCAGAAGATATGAACCTCACCAGGAAGTCACACTCTTCATCCACAGCATATTTGGTCAGGATCTCCAACCAGGACTGGTCAACGAGTTTGTCCAAGGAGACTGTGTTGTGGTGGACTATCTCCAGGACGGGCTTCTCGAACCACAGCGGGAACTCCTCCTGTAGCCTGGGCAGTAAAACATTAAAATGCTTTCTGTAATTCACGAAGAAGCACGCAAAATGTCACAAATAGTCAAAGTATCAATGAATTAGAATGCTGGGAACAAGTCAATAGTAAAGTACGACCAACAAAACTTGTTACTAAACACTGTTTAATCATCGATCTGAAATCTACTTTGAAAAGAAAAATCTTTGTTGTATCAGACAAAATAAGTGAGATAATCAATTGCTTCCTACTGACACCAAAGGAGAAGTGGATTCACCTGGAACTCATTTAGATTGTGAATATAAACTAGATGGTCATGTGACAGAGGGGTGGTCATGTGACAGAGGGGATGTCACTTAGACTAAATTGGATCACTTGAAGAAGTGTGTTTGTGGTCGTGCACAGTGATTTCAATGGAGTAATAATGTGACCAGAGTTCATCGATGATAAAATGACGCTCTCAACACTTCCTCCTGATTTACTGGACTGGTTGAGAAGTTCAGAAGAAAACATCCCTTCTACATGTTTTATGATAATACATTTACTGTCAAGACTACCACTTGGGAGCTGTAGTTTCATTATTTTTAATTCCTGCTATGTTTGGTTTAAACAGACATGTTAATGGGCTGCAACAGAGGTTTGTTGTGGACAGGGAACACGATGCCTTTTGCTCGCTGACAGAAAAGTCCTCAAGGCCAACTGCAGCCAGTGTGGACAAGTTTAGATGTCTAGAAAAACTAAATTGCTAGTCCAAAGAGTTCTTCCAGAGAGCAAGAGGTTAGGTTCTGGACAAGGAAACATACATTCCCCTCTGATGACAATAATAGTCTGCACACACAGATTGCCTCAGACATTTAGTATCTGTGGCTATGGATCCGGAAGCTTCCGCGTCAGTGTTTGTTTGCCCTTCTTTATTCTTGTGCATTAGCTTCACAATTTGTTTGACATGTATCCTACTCCCTCACCTCTTTTCAGAACTGCATAAAGACACTGCAATTATTTTATCCTTCATTTCAAAAATGATTATACAGCTCTGACTGAACTAATATAGAAAGATGTAGAAGGAAGCCGTCAACTACGGCTGTAACGGTACGTAACCGTACGAGGTGCTATTTGCGGGTTGGCACACGAACTTGAATAGATAGAACATTATAAATAAATGGCTAGCAACTGAATTTTCATACTTCTTCAAAAAAAATCATATATGAGCCTTTGCACACATCGTAATCAACATTGTAATAATTGTTGGCATTTTTCCAACGTTGTGAGCATAACACAAGAAAGAGACCTAGACCTACAATGGCGAGTAGTGTTGATGAATCATGGGAAAATCCTCCACATAATCTATAGAGATTACTCTTCTATACTCGTCACTCTTGCCTGTGGTTATTATTTTTTATGTACAGAATGCGATTTAAATAACAAATTTATATATGCACTGTTTCAATTACAACAAAATGAATAAGACATGTTTATAACTCTAGCCTAGACGGGACAATGTTTCCCTACACCATGTCGTGAATATTTTACCATTTGAACAGGAATTGCAATGAAGAAATTCAGATGAGTTGTGGTACCACAGTGTTTGTTAATGGGCATGCGCTGGTCCATGTTAAATATAATGTAGACATTTTAGGTTAAATTTAGGCTAAATAGGAATCATTATTCTAATGTTTTTTTTATATTAGTAAACACAGTTTTTGCAGCATTCATTTGCTGGCCATTTGAAAGAGTGAAGACAGCAGGGGAATTTCAAAAAGCGAGTTTGGCAAAAACTCAGTCCACTCAGAGTTGAAATTCTGGATTTACAGTTCCAAAAAGCCAGTTCAGCATTACTCTGAGTCTGTTACCACAACAACATACTTTGTGAATCTAACTTGCTTGCTAGTAGGTTATTTGTCTAACCTGAGTTTGTCCTACTCAGTAACTGAAACCTGCCATCTGAATGTGACAGGCAGGGGGTGTCCTGTCGAGGAGCCAGTTGATTGAGGCACAAATACACTAGAAAAAGCAGTCTCTACTTTAAAAAATGAAGGCAACTTTTTGCATAGAATTTGTATGTAGTTTCAGCAAGTCAAATCTTAGTCAAAGCTACTTAATCGTATTTTAAGTTGGAACTACATAAAAATATTATGCAAAACGTTGACTTAATTAAGTGGAGGCTGTTTTATGTCAGTGTACTACACAGAAATCTCCATTGGGAATGGCTGTTCAAACAATGATTGGATGTTTTGTCATTCCCTGATGAATATAATTGAGCGTTACCATTTTTCTTCACAATCTATCATTCATCGGAACAATATTCTCAGCCCTCAGACGTTCACATGACTCAAAGACGTTTCCATCTTCGCAACATTGCCAAACTGAAATCTTCCATTTCCACACCTGCAGCCGAAACTCTGATTCATGTATTCACCTCCTACCGTCTCGACTATTGTAAAACTCTAATTCATGTATTCACCTCCTACCGTCTCGACTATTGTAAAACTCTGATTCATGTATTCACCTCCTACCGTCTCGACTATTGTAAAACTCTGATTCATGTATTCACCTCCTACCGTCTCGACTATTGTAAAACTCTAATTCATGTATTCACCTCCTACCGTCTCGACTATTGTAAAACTCTAATTCATGTATTCACCTCCTACCGTCTCGACTATTGTAAAACTCTAATTCATGTATTCACCTCCTACCGTCTCGACTATTGTAAAACTCTGATTCATGTATTCACCTCCTACTGTCTCGACTATTGTAAAACTCTGATTCATGTATTCACCTCCTACTGTCTCGACTATTGTAACTCTTGCACGGCATCAACTCCTCATATCTCCATTAGCTCCAAATGGTTCAAAACTCAGCAGCAAGGCTTCTCTCAACTAGACTAAGTCCTGGCAACACATTACCCCCCCATCCTCCCCGAGTTTCACTGGCACCGTCACCCACCGCATTCAGTTCAAAACACTCCTGACTTACACAAGCGCTCCACCACCTTGCCCCCACCTACTTTTCTTCCCTATCAACCCACACAGTCAATCTACTCTGGTACAGCAGGCCACATCATCCCAAGGTCCAAGCTACAGAGCTTTGGTGTCAGGGCAATCTCCAGGGTTGCCCCCAGGCTCAGGAACACACTGCCTCAAACCATCCTTGACTCTTAACAGCTTCCTCCACCACCTTAAGCCTTTTCTGTTTAAACAAGCATATGGCCCCTGCCTCATTCCCCATCAGGGCTTGACATTAACTTTATTGGCCAAATAAATTTTTTACTTGTCCAATAGCAAAAACTACTTGTCCGAAGCAGACATATTTTTTTTAACATGAATGTCTGTATTTCTGGGAAACAAGCAATAGGCCTATACATTTTTTCCCAGTGTCATTTTGAAAGCAGAGAATGTAAGCTAAAAAAGTATATTTTAACTTTTCCCTTTCAGGGAGGGATATTTGCAATGGCACCAAGGTCATTGGCCAGGGCATTAAGTGCCATCTAGAAAAATCCCGAACTTATTTGCTCTTAAAAGCAGCAATTCAATCCAACCATGTGCCATCACATTTACAACAGGGCCTCAAACAAACATGTTGGTCACTGGCAACAAGTACTACTACAGTCACTCAAATTATTTAGGCAATATGTTGCACAACATTTTCTCGTATAATTGATGTATTACCAGTTAGAAATATCATGGTTTACTGCTACGTCTGTTTTTACTTCTGTGACCGAGACATAAGATGTGAAATAAAACATTTTGCTACCGCTTTAAGGTTGCCATCTCAAGCAGTTGCAGTTCAAATCATAACCAGGCTGGGAAATTAACTTAGCCACTGTGGCTGGTGGATGCCCTAATATTACCAACCAATTCTACCAATTCAAAAAGAAAACGCAATAGCCTCTTCTATATTGCTTCAATACATCAAATTCATCATTAATAAGTCTTATTAGGCAAATTACAAAAAAGACATGTTCTGAAGACAAGTCTGTGAGACAAATGATTTTCAAATGATTGACAAATTTTGCTAATCAGTGTATTTGATGTCCTACTACTATTTTTATCTGGCTAATTTTAGATGTCCAATAGTACATACTTACACACTTGAGATGTGTAGCCTAAAACTTTACTTTTGTAACCTATTCCACAATATTTATTTATTCAGCAGTTATTTTTACATTTGTAAATTTGTTTTATAATAATCTGTTTGTAAAACATCAGGGAATATATCCAAACATTGTTTTAATTAGCTCCCATCAAAATTACAAGCAGATGCTTCTTCAGCAATGAAACCAAACATGACACCAACATAATATATAATAAGAAAACATATTATGGCGAAGTAAGATAGGCTACTTAAGTTAGAATCAATTGTTAATCAATTTTTGCAATTGAGAACTTCAACATCCTACCGTTACATTTGTGTGCGCATGCGTGTTTAAGATTCTCTGGTCAAACCAGAACGCCGCATATCAGCATCCAATCATGAACACCCACCAGTGTTTTTACCAACGAGCTCTTAATATTCTGCGCGTGAAATGGCTACTTGTTTTACTTTTTTTGATCACGAAAAGTAACATTATATATCATATCCGCATTAAATCCCTCACATCTGTAATACATGATTTGCCCTTTATATTTTCTACATTGACTTATAGCCTACTGTGGTTTATAATACTGGGGAAATAACTCGTTTTTTTCGCGTGTGCTAATTTCCAACCCTGACTCGTAACAACATTCATGCATGTAAATTAACTTTTGGAACATGCTATTAAAAGTATCGCTTTAAATAAATATTCTCTCGCGCAATGCTTCTGGATTATCTTTCTGACACCTGCTCATTCTATTTCGGCCATTGTTGTCGCGCAGTTGAATAAAAGAGGTGATTGTTTTGTCCAACTATTAAACATCAGTAACACTATGGGTATCACTATGGTATATTATTTATATGCAATAAATCAAAACCTTTATATGTGCATAGCTTTAGACTACATTTGTCGATGAAGTATTAACAGCGAATGAGCACTTGAAGTGTAACAGAGCTGTGTGTCATGTGACCACCGTGCAGCCAGCAAAACGTGCTTGAGAACATAAGATAAAATCGCGGTCATATTCTACACGACACACGCTGATTTTTTTTTTGCCAAAAAAGGACAAGTCACCAATATTCAATTAATTTGTTTAGCTCAATCAATGTACTTGTTAAATTACAATTAATTTTACTTGTCCATTCGGACAAGCGATTCTACGATCTCCTTGTCCGACCACTTTTTTTACTTGTCCCGGACAAGCAGACAAGCCTTAATGTCGAGCCCTGCCCATGTGTTGTCTTTTTCTTTGTTCTTTCTAGCTTTTGTAAAGCATCTCTGGGTCCTTGAAGCACCATTTATTATTATTATTATTATTATTATTATTCTCTGTTTGAAAAATCCTGTGTTGCATTTAATTTTTTTGCCAACAGGAGATTTTTATATAACATTGATGATAACATTAATTACATTTAAATAATTTTCAATGTAAAAAATAAAAATCTATAAAAAATCATTCCCATAATGTCGTTATTCAGTTATTCAAGAATCGTTTAGAAATCGGAATCGTTTTAAGTAAAAGTTTGGCATCGAATTTGTAAAATTCCAAACGATACCCAACCCTACGTCCAATACGTCAATGATCTAGATAACAATCTGGAGCATACTTCACTGACAAACATGACGGGCGAGCAGTCAGATACAATTATTTCTAATTGACGCCATCACGTCCCCAGTGTCATACAAAGACAATACTTTGCTGCTGCTACGGTGTTGCTTTTCCTCTTATAATTATAAACTGTCCGTTTATAATTGCAATAAGAAGTCATTAATATTAGTAAATTCCACTGGGTAGAAACAGGCAGTTTGAGTCCTTTTCTAACGTTGTCATGATGAGCAGCGTTATCTGGGTTCTATTGATGGGTTTTTTATATCCTAGTGCTTAATTCAGGGAAGCTTCGACTCAAGAGTTGACTGAACTAAATGTTACCACCTGTTCTGAAACCATCAACTCTGAGATAGACAGTTTCGAGTCAGTCAGCCCAGAGTTGTAATTTCACCCCAGAATTTGTTAACCCTGCTTTCTGAAATACCCCCAGCATTGTAGAGACGAGGGTCTCAAACATGTCCAGAAGACACCAAACCATCGAACACTTGTGTTGTAGCACAGCCACAAAAGCAGCCTCCAGGATGACTATTCACATAGAGTAATTGTACACAGACAGGGAATGTCAGTTACGAGTCATGTGACACTAAACAGTGACACTACACTGTAGGTAGAGGCGTTTTTTTTGCCTCCATCTGAGCATGAAAGGTTAGTTATTTTGAAACTCAACCTTTTGATGTGTGTTATTAGCGTACACTAAGTCATTAGCATACACCAGCGGTGCTACTCACAGTTCGGTGACTTCCTGCTCTTCCTCCCAGGCCTCGTTGTGAGTGAGCTGGCTGCTGCCAGTGCTCTTGCAGGTCCAGATGCGCTCAGCATACTTCTGCAGGCGTGCCTCGTACTCTCTGGACATTCCATCAGGACAAAAACAACAAGTGCTTCTCTCAAACTGTCACAGACTAGAGAGAGTAACATGATGCAGGCCCATTCAGTCAACAGCACGCCCACAGGAGCCCAGCCCATGTATAATTAATAATGTAGCACCAGTTAATCTGAATAATTAAATGCAAGGTGGCTAGGGCCTTAACACAGCAGGAAGAACAGTGATTAATTAAAGACGCCTCAGAACTCTGACTAAAATGACGACTGCGTGGCTGGAGGGGATTTTATTAGTTTTTACAGAAAAAACAACAGCAGTCTTAGGGCCTATTCAAACTTACAACAGTTACTGGGGCGTCATCCTTATTTTACATAATATGTAAATAAACGTTATATTTACATTTGTAGAAGGAATGTATTGTACAGACAACATTTGCCAGTAGGTGAAATACATTAGCCTGCAGCACACTACCGGTCAAAATGAAATGACTGGAGTTTCCAGTCAGCGAAATCTTGAGCTAGCAAAAACTCAATACACAAAGTTTTATATACCAATTAAAAGGTTATTTGATGTCTTCGTGTTATTTGACAGGTCAATTTTAATATGCAATGCCTGAAATGGGTTTTTATTGCTAGTATTTGCATGCTAGCTAACAATATTGCTGAACCAACTGGTCACTCTTCATGTTTTCAAAAGGGAACAGAAGCTAGGCATGCTGCGAGTCATTGCAGCCCACATAATAATAATTACAATTCAAGCTAGCTGCCATGGTTGTTTAGTTACAAATTAGCTCCTGCAATCAGCACAACTGAACAAAAGCAGCTACTGCAAAGGAAACTAACATGCAGGCAGACTCATAAGTTTGGGAAGTTACTGGAATAGTCATAGATGTAATAATTTAAATTTTTCATTTCAACTCAACTCATACAGAATCACTTGACATCCATACATGCCATTTGTCAAAAATCATGTTTTTTTTTTAGTTTAGTAATTAATACTAACTCATCCTATTAAACCTTTTCAATAAGTGTTTTGTTTAGTAGGTTCATCATGCCAATCTCATAAGCAAGCATATTTGAAATATTGTGGGATAATATCACATTAGATCATCAAAAGTGGTCATGCTAAACACAACACAAAAGAAACGCATGTATTTTTAACACTCACAAATTAAAGCAAGCAGGAATCCTTGCATTAGAAATAGCATTTTGAGTCAGGTGGTCATAATCTAAACTAGTGACAGAACGTTTGACATCAATCAGATTTAAAAATAAAAATGTCTATTAGTCCCATACAGCGTTGTGAAGCACAGTACCTGACAATAGCAATGTAAGAAGCTACACAATGCCCCGATAATATATCTGTACACATACTGCTGAACACTAACATCTTACTTACAGGAAGCTCGTAACCGCAAATCAGGTATGGTTGTGTCTTTTGTGTAAGAGTGTGAAACGTATTTCAGGGACTGGAGGTATGGTGGGTTTTTAGTCTTGCCCTTCAACTGGTGTCCACATAGACAAAGCTGAGTGACCCAATTAGTGACCTTCATTCATCAGTCAAGTTCATGGTAAGATTGAAAACTTGCAGACAAGCGATGACATCCCAGCACACTAATAAAGATTTTAGTAGTAGAGAAGCAACGCTTCCCAAAGTTGCATTTTCTTAAATATGTTATTAAAGGTCCAGTTTAACTGTCTCAGTCGAGTTTGCTGGTTATAACGGACGTGCTGTCCAGTGGTGGGACGAAGTCTAAACCTAGCAGCTCATTGTATAGGCATCTTCTCTAGTGTGACCTTAGTTGATTTACACAACATGCAAGAGTAGTGGTGTCTTATGTAGGTAAAAACTGAACTAACCAACGACGTAGCTTAATACACTGCACAGTTTGAAAAAAAATGTCACCGTAATGTCGGCACGCAAGAGACCCGGTTGCCTGCCTAACATCCACCACTTCAGCTAGTAGCTAGTCATCAAGTTATGCTAACAAACGCGCCAATGAGACGGCGACGGCATGTCTGAGAAGCACTAAAAAGAGTTAGCATCTATTAACAATCGCACACAACGGAACAAGCTACATTAGCACAATACAATTAAAGCTGTTTTAACTTAATAGCTTTAACAACAGAGCACATAAGGTTTTGATTATGAAATATTAACACTCAGTGGGCCAATAAGACATCATAGCTAGGGAAATGAGCGAAAACAAAAGCACAACACATCCGACACCGAAACTACACGTAGATAACTTAGCTAGATAATATTATAATTAAATGAATAACATTTAACACCCTGAAAAGATCTCAAGTAGTGTGCACTCTGAATGGGTTTAGTGGACAAAAAGCTGGCCAAATCAAATGATTTAGTGGAAAACGGCTGTGCCATAATGTTAAGGATACTCTTTGTTCCTGAAGGCCTCCTTGGTGTGTTCGATGATGTAAACCTCCTCCTCTGGGCCTGGCGGCTCGGCTAGCGGCTTAACCAGAGGGTAAGGTTTCCGGCCCAGCAGTGGTGCCATCGTAAATACGAGACGACAGCGATGACAACTCTAAAAATAAAACTCCTAGCACAAAAATACTCAGAATATGAGTATGTGGCCTTAGCATGTAGTCAAGTATCCCCAAAATATCATCAAGCAACCTGCACGTTCCCGAAGCATTGAACGCGTAGCATCTAGTTAGCCTGCTACAAGCTAGCTCGTAAGCTAGCTAACGTCGGTCGGCTAAACCCTCACTGCAAAACAATAACACAGCACTTCTTGATAGCTAGCAGTCACGTCGTATCCTTGTTCTGTTTGCGGGAAGTTGTGTCATTTTTTATCAACACAAACGTGTAGAAAACATCAACATACAATACGATTAGCGAATCTCAGAGGAACTTCTGCTAGTCCAAAAGGAGGATGGAGAGGCAAGCTTCGCAGGATTCTCAAACTCGCGGCAATGATGAAGGTTCCCGTCAGGGGGTCATGCGCACACTAACTCCCTGGTCTCCAACGACTAGGCCTCTTCTCATTAATCGAATTGTATTGCTCGCACTGTTCGTCCTCAAAGTTGTAGCAATGGTTACATAGGTTTTAATAGCTACTAAATTGAAAATGTGAGAGGACAACACCTGGGTTGAAAAAATGGCGGGAGTTCCTACCCGGCAAAAACCTGCACAGCCCCAAAACTCGTTTCCCCGGCAGCAAGTAGCGTCGTATTGATTTATCCCGCCCCTTTCACGAGTGCAGCGCCACACAAAATCGATGACTCAATTGACATTTATATCTGTATGTTTCATATTGAGTAGCGATGTACTGCTCTTTGCTCCGATACATAAACTGATTAAAATTTACTCGTACAGTGTAGCACCGCTGTCATATTGTAAACAACGTAGCATCACAAGGAGCCAGATAGTCCACCGGATGTTTAAATCGGAATCATTTGATCGTCATTTCCTATGAGGAGAGGAAGCCAGTAAGTCGAGGCGGGTCGGTCTCTAGGCAGCGGAGAAAATGTGACCTATTGTCGATTGTTTCATCCAGTAAACATTCAGTGGCAGGATCTTTAACAATATACTTACGGTTCAGATTGTACCACGTTTGTGAAGACGTATAATGCGTTTAAGTCGAATCGAGTAACGGCACACTCTTCACATGAGTTTCTTAACCTAGCAAGAACACGCTAATGTTATTGACAGTACAATCTCGCAAGCCGGTGATTGGCTCTGCCCACCTCTTTTCCTAGATTCTGCCTACTCAACCAGCGTATGAACTATCTTGATTAAATTATAAAACATCTTTGAACAGTGCAGAAACCTCTCAAGACTATTAAAGTCGCCTAAGGTTGTAAACATTCCTACGTTTGATTCAGATTTTATGAAATGCCAACATTTGTACATTAAGGGAAGACAACAATAAATGTATTATCCATTTCCTCTGATAATCTTCAGCATATATAAGATGCTGTAGTGTTTTGACAGTAAAGTAAAAATTGCTACGATTGCTATTAACTGAACGCATACAAAAATATAAATTCCATATTCAAATATAAATATGGCCGACGTGGTCGAAGACACAAGTGTTTTCTTTTATTTGTCAAACTGTTAATTTAGAAAAGATTTGTGAATAATTGGAAAATATTTTTTTTATCTTTTTGCATCCAAGTTGGCTCCCTAATATTCACAATGGATTTGACCAAAAGATGGTCTCCTTGCATGCACTGTATTGTGACAGTTATTCCAAAACCAATGTCCTACTGTCTTGTGAATATTTTATAGTTGATTTTGGGGCATATTTTGGATAATTGTCTTGTTGAAATATCCAACCTCTTTTCGCTTGTAGATGTTTAGTTGAATTTATTCTCCATTCCACCTTCAAAATATATTTACTTCCACATTACTCCAAAAGCATAATGGAGACAATGCATGCTTAACATTTTGCAATGTGTTATTTTCTTGAAATTGTTCACAATTTCTTGTCTCTTTGGTTGTGGTAAAACAAATACATTTTCATTTCATCACTCCAAAGCACGTTGTTCCAAAACTATTCTGGCTTATCAATGTTTCCTTTTTCATATGCTCAGTTTGTTATGAGGTTTTAGAAAACTCTCCCATGCAGATCCTTGTTTTGTATGGTAAGCTGTACTGTGGAACCGTGAACAACTACAGTGTGTCTCTACAGTGCAGCTGGAAAGTATTCACAGCGCTTACATTTTTCCACATTTTGTTATGTTACACCCTTATTCCGAAATGGATGAAATTCATTATTTTACTCAACATTCTACCAAGAATTCCCCATAATGACAATGTGAAAGAAGTGTGTTTGAAATCTTAGCAAATCTTACAAAGCACATGTACATAAGTATTTACAGCCTTTGTCATGAGCCCGCCTGGAGTTTGCCAAAAGCCACCTGAAGGAGTCCCTGACCATGAGAAACAAAATTATCTGGTCTGATAAAAAAAGATTGAACTCTATGGCCTGAATGGCAAGCATCATGTCTGGAGGAAACCAGGCACCGCTCATCACCTGGCCAATACCATCCCTACAGTGACGCATGGTGGCAGCATCATGCTGTGGGCATGTTTTTCAGCGGCAGGAACTAGGAGTCTAGTCAGGATCGAGGAAAACATGAATGCAGCAATGTACAGAGACATCCTTGCTGAAAACCTGCTCCAGACAATCTGGACCTCAGACTGGGGCAAGGGTCATCTTCCAACAGGACAATGACCCTAAGCATACAGCCAAGATAACAAAGGAGTGGCTACAGGACTACTCTATGAATGTCCTTGAGTGGCCCAGCCAGGGCCCAGACTTGAACCTGACTGAACATCTCTGGAGAGATCTGAAAAGGGCTGTGCACCAACGCTCCCCATCCAACCTGATGGAGCTCGAGAGGTCCTGCAAATAATGAGAGAACCTGCCCAAAAATAGATGTGTCAAGCTTGTAGCATCATACTTTTTAAGACTTGAGGCTGTTATTGCTGCCAAAGGTGCCCAACAATGTATTAAGCAGAGGCTGTGAATGCGTATGTACATGTACTTTTTTAGTTTTAATAAATTTGGTAAGATTTCAAACACACGTCTTTCACATTATCATTATGGGGTATTGTTTGTAGAATTTTGAGGGAAATAATAAATGTAATCCATTTCGGAATAAGGGTGTAACATAAATTGTGGAAAAAGTGAAGCGCTGTGAATACTTTCCAGATGCACTGTATATATAAATTGTTGCAGTGTGTTGTCACGGTCCCATGGTCAAAACTCTCCAGAAGGGTGCGTGTTTGAGTGTGTGTTTGTGGGTGGGGTCATGCATGTATAAATAAGGGGGGAAGGGGGGTGGTGGAATCTGATGCAAAAGCTCAGACAGTCCAGGGCCTGTATTTATCAAGCTTTTCAAGGTGCCGTTTTAGTCTTAAGTGATGAGAATTCACAATATTTACTCCTACTCTCAAACTTAACTATAAAAACAAGTTATCAAATTTCTTAAAGCTAAGAATCACTCTTACTCTCCCAGATATTTAAGAGAGCTTGAGAGGTCTCTTAAGTGGTTACTGGTTAGGAGTTGCCAGTAGCGGCTTGTGATGGCACTAAGGAGACAGAGACGTGTGCAAATCTTTTAGGAGAGGAAGAATGTTTTTGAAATTTTTGAGGAAGCGCAGTTAATTAAACAGTATTGTTTGGATTACCGTTCTTTTAGTGACACTATATTATGCTAGCGACATGAACGCAGATTTTTTTTTCAAAATAAATGTGCTCATTCCAATGCATGAAATAATTGTTATAAATTCATTTTACAGCTAGTAAATTATAATCAAATCAAATTTTATTTTGTGTATTGTCTTATAAAAACTAAACTATCGCTCGTGCTGAATCATGTGCTATGGATAAATGTTCAATGGGATGTATTTAATCAAACCCTCTGGCACTTCATGCAGTATAGCCAGCCACACAAAAACACTGACCCACGTCACTTTCCCATTCAACTCACTGTAGGCCATAATTGCATATGCAGATTTTGCTCTATAAAAACTAAACTATCGCCCGTGCCAAATCATGCGCTATGGATAACTGTTCACTAGGATGTATTTCATCCAAATATAGTCCCAAATCCTCGAGCACCTAATGCAGTATAGCCAAGCCACACAAAAACAGGGACCCACGTCAGAGCAGGCATCATCTTCATCAGCGACTGAGTGAGGGACGTCATTTCACCAGTGACTTTACGCAAATGGATATTGAATGAAAGTGGCCTAAAGCAGCTGTTTGAAAGGCACTTTCTGCCACCGGAGTGTCATCTAATAGGAGATAAAAGATACCCTTTATGCTCGTGGCTGCTCAACCCTTTCCATATGCCACTGAGAGAAGCCCAAATGAACTACAACATGTAGCCTATTTAGGAAGCTATTTATACACAACTGTTTTATAGTTTATTAATAGAACACTGTATCCTAATATAGGCGATAAGTAAGGTTTCAATGTCATATCCCTTCACAGGGCACATCGTATCAAAACAAAGTGTTGTGGAGAGGGATTGGCCAGTGCAAGGGCCAATTCCACATTTGAAATTCAGAAATCCAACTAATTCAGCAGGCAGTAGTTTCTTCTTCCCTCCAGTTCAGTTTTCTTTTGGAATCCATGGTGGCTATGATTACATCATTAACTCTAGACTATATATAGACAAGTCAGTTAACAGCATACTGGTTTGAAATTTGTAATTCATAAATAGTGGAAAACGTGCTGGAAACTGGTTTGAGCTTTAATTTACAATGTGTATATCATAATGGATTCTCTTGAAAATTATTTATTGTCAAATGTGTGTTGTATGTCAACTCCTCTTATGAATGTCACCATTGAAAGTGAATTTATCTGATAATATTCTTAAATAAGTAAATTTATTCAGTAATTGGTCCTTGCCTATGTCCTCATCCAAAATTCTGTTTGCGGCATAGCAATGTGTCGTGAAACAGCTCTAAGTCTGACACTTAAGATTTAGTCCTACACTTCACTTAAAGTAGGAATGAGATGTTTGATAACTAACTTTTAAGGGCAGCTTTGAGACAAGAATTTTCTTAGCAGTATTCTTATGAGTAAATCTGAGAAGCTTGATAAATACGGGCCCAGATCTATTCTGTATTTGTAGACTCATGGCTGATCCCTACAGATAACACTGGAATTGACTTTACATGACTAAGTAAAGCCCTTTTTAAGGAAGGTCCAAAAGGGTGCCCATGCCTTTGTGTGTGCTATGTTGACATCCATTTATTGTTTTGCATCTATAATCATGGCAAATAGATCATAATCTTGTATTAAATGTTGCAGAAATTTCATGTTTCACTATTTAGAGTTCAGGTTAACTTCTGTTCACAAAATGATAACATAATGTTTTTCCAGGGGTACCCAAACGTTTGCACACAAATGCCAAATTAAAATGTAATAAGCCAAGTATATAAAAAGAATAGACAGGACCAGCAGTTTTACAATCTTATTTGCAAAGCACAAAATACAATTTAAAAGATAATTTGAAAAATATCAGCCCGTTTTCAGATAACTCCAGGGACAGGAATGACTTTTTTCCTCAATCTGTTGTTGCAGTATACATGCATTCAACAAACAATAACATTTTCAAAATAAAAGATCTCAACCTTATATTTAAACTTGCTCAGCTGTATCCCTTAGAATTCCACACAAACTAATTTGATAGAATGCGGACCACAGTTACTTAGATCTGTGAAGTTTTACAAATAGCATAATATGAGTTTGCTAAAAGAAAATAAATAAAGTATATATTGCAAAGCAAAACCACATATTATTTGAACTGTATGTACATTGTAACACGTCAAACTGCATAAATTTCCTTTAAAAATGTGAAAAAGTAAAATTGTATTAAAAACTGGCATTTAAAAATTACATTTAAAATGTTAAAACAATACTTCAGCTTTTCTTTTAAATTGCTGACATATGTAATGACTCAATTAACATAAATGAATATTGTATGATCATCTCTGTACAGAATTTCCCAATTCAAGCCTTCAGAGTGCATGGGTTACATGCATTTCTATTCAGTCAACCATTTTAAAGGCCTAGTTATCTCAGTACAGCAATTTTTTCTGTGCAAATTTTCTTTAGTGGAGGGGCTCCTGATCCCTCTTCTTCCTGTTAGATAAATTGGAATGTAAATATTGATTATATACAAATTAGTACTTAGTCAACACGCCTGGTTGAATAATGGTAAAAATATGGTGATATTTGTCATGTAATTTACTGTACCATTAAAATATATTTTCTGCCCTTCAAAATTTTCTACTCTGGCATATTTGCTATCAGATCTTCAATCATACCTAATACTAGATAAAGGAAACCTTATAGAAGTAACAAATCATGTGGATACTAGTGTTATTTATTTAATGAACAAAGTTATGCAACTCCCAATTCAATGTTTGTGCATTTGTGACCATAATCAGTTTGATTCCAAGGACCAACAGAGATGACATGCCCCATGTCCAGGCATAATTCACACACATTACGGACCAAATCCAGTGGTTCTGGATATGATCCAAACCAGCTCAAGGCCTAGTTAAATCAGTGACTGTCTCACTGGATTGGAGACAATTTCCATGGAATACTATGTTGGCTGTGAGGGAGTGTGCTCACTAGGCTATAATTTTTCATCCTGTGTACTGTTTAAAGGGCTTTGGTATTGCCTCAGCCTCTCCAAAGGAGTGATGTCAGGCAAGACTATGTTAACAGTTAATTGGCCTTTTTCACGTTGCCCTGGGAGACTGCTGGTGTCTTCAGAGCTTAGGCAGGCTGCATTTGGCCACCATGTTTCCAGTGTACCTCTCCGGCTGAGGGGTGTGATTTTATTGTAACCATGATGCCGTACCAAGTGACTGACAGATTAAAAGGGAACTTTACGATATTTATATAACCCCGGTTCCCCGATGTAGAGAACACTGAGGACCCTATGACAGCATGTCACTGTGAAAGGGACTCAATAAATGTACTACTGGTTGGTGCCATGGATATACCACCTGGAAAACGAGGCTTTCAGTCCAAATCAAACCCTGGTTAGCCTTGAAAAGTATTGAATTTCGTATTCAGGTTGTCCAGCGTGAAGACCAATTCCTCAAAAGTACATGTTTTACTTCATTCCCTGCGAGTTAAGCAGACACTAAAAAACATTATAATAAGAATGCAATATCCTTTATTGCCATGAAAAATACAAACCTCTGTGCATGGATTGCTTATTCGAACACTGAGGGGCATAAGCAGATCCTCCTTGATCAAGGTGGGAGGCTCATCAGCAACTTCATGTGTTGGCTGGGATTGTTCTGTGTAGTGAAAGAATGAGTGAAACACCTTACATTGAAAGAAAAATTTAGTTAACCAATGATAGAGTTCTTCCTGGTCAGGCTACATTGTTTGTAAAAACTGCTGACCTAACATAAGCTGTGTGCAGGGTGCAAATGTGTAGTACACTAGACCGACTGTACCGTCCACACTCTCCTGGCCCAACATGGGTGGTTGAGAGTCTTCGGCTGTGCGGGTTGAGGTGTGGGGAGAAGGACTGACTGCCTCGCTGGCATTCTGGGAGCTGGAGCTGCTGCTGTCCAGTTTGGGCTGATAAATGTCTGACAGGAAACTCTGGTTGCTGCATTCATCTGTGGTGAAAATAAAAGCAGCACAATTGACATGCCAAGGAAAAAGTATGTTCAACTTAAGAAAAGAAGTAACGTAAATGAATTTGCATGACATTGACCATAATCCTGTAATATTCTGTATAGTCTTACAACCTGGTCCAAACGCAGCTTGGTTGGCTTGTCACAGTCAGTCAGTCAGTTAGTGCCTCACCTTGGAAATCCAAGGTAGAGCTGGTATTTTCCAAAACCACATCTTTTAGGCCACGAACTTCTCCAGTTGTCGACTTGCTCCGGTATACCTAAAAAAAGTACAAAGAAAGCATCCAGTGAGAGTACGTGGAAAAAGATGCACCAGGTACGCTATTGTGTCTCATTATGTTGAAGAACCACTAAAGCAGTGGTCCTCAAACCCTTCCATGGAGGGCCTAGTGTATACAGGTTTTTGGTCTTTCCCTTCAATTACAGCATAATTAGGACCTAGACTGCCAGGTGTGGGGAGAGCCTAACCAATTAGTGAGCTACTCCATCAGGCTTGTACAAGGTAAAAGCAAAAACCTGCATACACTAGGCCCTCAATGGAAGGGTTTGAGGACCACTGCAATAAATGGTGGCTTGATTCAACCATCTATCAACTACAACTGATACCGCACCTGTTTAGTGTCTGTCACAGGCACCCACTTGAATATGCGGAGGGATGTGTCTCCAACGGTTACCCACTTCTTCTCCCTTAAAACAAAATGTTATTTTCTTCTAATTAGGAACAGAAATGATTATACATATACAAGCTTAAACAGATTCAGCTGGTGATGGCTGATTTATGACTAGGCTATTGAAGTAGCACATGCAAAGATGTAACATAACATGTTTTATTTTCAATGTCTGCAAATTACTTTCAGTTTGTATTGTAATCAAGAAACGCCAGATGAGCGATGGATATTTTGAATGTAGGTCACAATATGATCGGATTGCATAACATTGTAACAACATGTGGACAACTGTGGCCATTTTGACAGCTTGTGTAGGGGAAAAAATCCGTTAGTCCCACCCCTAGAGTTAGCGGTCTTCGTTAAACCAGTCTCCCGATTGGCTGTTCTTTAAGTCACTCAACAAGGCATCTAGTATTTTATAGTGAAGTTTGCAGTGTGGCGTTGCAGATGTTTCAGTGTTATTTACACAATCCGTACGATATCACTTACCACTTGCGTACTTTTTCAATTGCAGCTAGCACTTTTTTAATGTCGTCTTTAGCACGACTTCGGGTCTCCGCTCGACCTGACCGTCCAGACATCTTTACAGTTGTTTGTACTTTTTGGGAGATGCGTTTCTTGCAACACTAAACTTACGCCGTGAGCTGCCTACTTCGCCAGTACGATTCTTCTTCTTGTTGTTGTGTGTTTCCGGCAGGCAAGACTCTATATTGCGTATTGCTGCCTTTCTCAGGTCGGAGTGAGAATTGCTTCTTCTGGCGCCATGCTTATCCCTCCAGCCTGCCGTGGACTAGTGATGGGCAAAACGAAGCTTTCCGAAACACAGAGACAATTGAAACATTTGATTCGAGGCTTTTGAAACGTTCAAATCCTTTACGCGACAGTGACATCTGCTGGCAACTTCAATTATGGCACACAACAGTCTTGAGGTTAATTCCACCAGACAGACGCTTCTGTGGCCAGACTGAAAGATTCCCGTCCTTCATCACAAACTGCATAGTTTCGAAAAAGGGGTTGATAATTGTAATTTGTCACCACTGTGGGTTATTGAATGAATGAATTGGAACTATTTGAGACAAACACTTTCCTAACATAATGTAATTCAATCATCTTGATTTTGAGTTTTTCCAAAACATCAAACTTATGTGAACTTGCTATTGTGCTCTTGGAAATACCGGTAGCTACAGTATGTTTGAGTGAGTGGATTTGTAGTGACTGCTTTTGTGTTGTTAGTACACATAATGGTGCAATTGTTGGACATAGTGCAGTGGATAAGGGCTCTACAGTGCCCCTATTTCACAAGTATTTGCTCCTAAAAATTGTGAGACAAGGAAAAATGATTTACGAGCACAGTGTGCAAGTAAAGATTACAACCTACCATCATGCACCCCCCCACCGCTTTTAATTTTTAAAAAACTACAACTTCCACATTCCGCAAGTAATCATGCCCCAACTGCAGTAGTTTTCTTTGATGATAAAGTGCAGTCAAAGAGAGAGAAAGGTGGGAGAAACACTGAGAAAAGAAAATGTGTAAATTCTGTGTTACTTGAACATTTTTCAATGCGCTCCTAAATTTCTTTGTGTGCTCCTTGCCAGGGCTCAGGCAGTTCCTCTTTTTGTCTACCACCTGGCCAGCCTTTGAAAAAATTATCTCGCAGGGCACAGAGGTTGCAAGGATGGCTAAATGGACCATTGCAAATATATAGGTGAGCAGGGGAGACTGGGAGAGAAATTCATCCCTGGCACTGAAGCTACACCAGCCCACATTGCAGCACTTGTGACCACCGCCCCCCCTTGGTACTTGTGCATGCGCACCTGTCTGATGGTTCTTGTTCTCCTCTGTTTTTACTGTTTGTCCATTTGTTCTTGTTCTCCTCTGTTTTTACTGTGTGTCTGATTGTTCTTGTTCTCCTCTGTTTTTACTGTCTGTCCATTTGTTCTTGTTCTCCTCTGTTTTTACTGTCTGTCTGATTGTTCTTGTTCTCTGTTTTTACTGTCTGTCTGATTGTTCTTCTTCTCCTCTGTTATCAC
>JACXGM010012973.1:0-23497 GCA_016801145.1 Umbra pygmaea
AATTCTTTGAGATAGGAATTTTGGGTTTTCATGAGCTGTATGCCAAAATCATCAGTATTAAAACAATAAATGACCTGAAATATTTCAGTTGGTGTGCAATGAATCTAAAATATATGAAAGTTAAATTTTTATCATTACATTATGGAAAATAATGAACTTTATCACAATATGCTAATTTCTTGAGAAGGACCTGTATTTCAGTATATTTAAATAAAAGTGACGGTGTCTGAGTTAAAGCAGTCTCTATTTGTGTCCCGTGCGAATGCGCCACAAGAAACTCATGTGAGGGGACAATTTCTAAATCACATGCGGTCCCAAAACGATACTAATCCCGTGCGAATAGGGTTTATGAATTTGCACTATAATGTTAGCTATATCAGGCTTTGATTTTAAGCTAACATTTCCATTACATGCAATAACACGAAAAATGGTTAAAAACAGATCGCCAGCGAGACTGCTGGACATATCTACTGTAACGTTACATATATATATATTTGATTATACGGTCTGCATAACTTATTTAGTTAGGCCACTTCCCTTGGTGAGCAATGTGCAATCTAGATAGCTAACTGATGTTAATTGGTATGCTAAAGTTGAACGAAAAACAATATTACAAAATGTAACGTTACTTACCTAAAAAACTTAACTGCCGACTCATTTGAGTGTCTTGTTGTGCAACCGAACGCTGAACAAGACATCATTAGGCGATTAAAGTGTCACAGTCACGTTCTTCTTTGTCTTTCCCAAACTGAAGTTCACGTGTCATGAATGAACTTTGCTAAACCTCTGTCATTGACAGACATGCCTCAAACTGTCAATCAAATCATAGCCACACCCTAAACGTCCCTTTGCTTTATCGCCGGTATTAAAATCAACGAGACCATAATTAAAAAAACGAACATTATGACTTTTTACAGAATGCGTATATCTAGTGATTGAGACCATATACTCATTATGAAAGTGTTCACTAAAGAAATAAATCACGTGAAAAATGGCTAAATTTCTCATAGACTCTTTTGCAACCAGACATATTGCCCCCAGCAGGAATTCAGATAGAATGCAAGTTTAAGGCACTTCCTCATTTGTGTCAATTTGCCAAACCGGATGCTCACCCTGTGCACGCGACAGATGGGCTGGCCGCACACGCAGTTTCCACGTGATTTGCTATTGAATTGTAACACTAGAGGACGTGGATTCTCTCTAAAATGTATCTGCCATAATCGGCGAGCAAAATTGCAGATTAATAATTATTTTCAAAACTCACAATCGGCCATAATTAATCGGCCAGCCCGATTAATAAGCAGACCTCTAGTTACAAACATACATATACATATACATACATACATACATACATACATACATACATACATACATACATACATACATACATACATACATACATACATACGTAATGTTGTGCATACATGGATATCGCTAATGTGTGTGTGTGTATATATATAATATTTCTTCATCCTTGATGAACTGTTGTGTATTATATTTATCAGCATTGAAAATACTTTATGATGACTTTAAGAACCACTGATCATGGGATTCAGGGCTATTTAACGACATAAACTGAGAGCTCGGATCATGATTGAGCGAACCTGGGGACGCTAATGCGAAACGAGTAGTTCGCCTATATGATTAAATAAAAAAGTAACAGTGTGCGGTAGATTGATCTCTTTATGGGACACAATCATGAAGTGGAACAAAATATATTGGATACCTTTTTAACAAATAAAAAACTGAAAAATTGGGCGTGCAAAATTATTCAAAGTTAATACTTTGTAGCGCCACCTTTTGCTGCGATAACAGCTGTAAGTCGCTTGGGGTATGTCTCTATCAGTTTTGCACATCGAGAGACTGAAATTTTTGCCCATTCCTCCTTGCAAAACAGCTCGAGCTCAGTGAGGTTGGATGGAGAGAGTTTGTGAACAGCAGTTTTCAGTTCATTCCACAGATTCTCAATTGGATTCAGGTCTGGTCTTTGACTTGCCCATTCTAACACCTGGATATGTTTATTTCTGAACCATTCCATTTAAGATTTTGCTCTATGTTTTGGCTCATTGTCTTGTTGGAAGACAAATCTCTGTCCCAGTCTGAGGTCTTTGGCAGACTCCATCAGGTTTTCTTCCAGAATGGTCCTGTATTTGGCTCCATCCATCTTCCCATCAATTTTAACCATCTTCCCTGTCCCTGCTGAAGAAAAGCATGCCAAAACCATGATGCTGCCACCACCATGTTTGACAGTGGGGATGGTGTGTTCAGGGTGATGAGCTGTGTTGCTTTTACGCCAAGCATAACATTTTTTTATGCTTGTTTGATTTTGGTTTCATCTGACCAGAGCACCTTCTTCCACATGTTTGGTGTGTCTCCCAGGTGGCTTGTGGCAAACTTTAAACAACACTTTTTATGGATATCTTTCAGAAATGGCTTTCTTCTTGCCACTCTTCCATAAAGGCCAGATTTGTGCAGTATACGACTGATTGTTGTCCTATGGACAGATTTGCCCACCTCCGCTGTAGATCTCTGCAGTTCATCCAGAGTGATCATGGGCCTCTTGGCTGCATATCTGATCAGTCTTCTCCTTGTATGAGCTGAAAGTTTAGAGGAAGGGCCGGGTCTTGGTATATTTGCAGTGGTCCGATACTCCTTCCATTTCAATATTATCGCTAACACAGTGCTCCTTGGGATGTTTAAAGCTTGGTAAATCTTTCTGTATCCAAATCCGGCTTTAAACCTCTCCACAACAGTATCTCAGACCTGCCTGGTGTGTTCCTTGTTCCTCATGATGCTCTCTGTGCTTTCAACGGACCTCTGAGACTATCACAGAACAGGTGCATTTATACGGAGACTTGATTACACACAGGTGGATTCTATTTATCATCATTAGTCATTTAGGTCAACATTGGATCATTCAGAGATCCTCACTGAACTTCTGGAGAGAGTTTGCTGCACTGAAAGTAAAGGGGCTGAATAGTTTTGCTCGCCCAATTTGTCAGTTTTTTATTTGTTAAAAAAGTTTGAAAGATCCAACAAATGTTGTTCCACTTCATGATTATGTCCCACTTGTTGTTGCTTCTTCACAAATATTACAGTTTTTTATCTTTATGTTTGAAGCCTGAAATGTGGCAAAAGGTCAAAATGTTCAAAGGGGCCGAATACTTTCTCAAGGCACTGTATATATATTAGCCAATTCAAATAAAAATACCATAAATAGTGCAAAAGTTAAAATAACTATGTCATATGCTATTTAAAATTAACAAACGTTACTAGCATCGTCAAACTAACTGCTATGCTTAATGCAACATAGAGAAACTGATCATCCATGACATGACCTCTATCTTTATCTCTTTTTTCTTCCTCTCCAGCAATTTATTATTTTTAGCATATGTAATCCAAGCACAGGGAGTAACTCTTTTAGAAATTTTGTTGGAATAGGATCCAGTTGACAGCTGGAAGGCTTTGAGGCCTTTACTATTTTAATGAAAGACTCAAGGGATACAGGGTTAAGAAATTCCAGTGTCCTTCCTAAGCCAACATCCTGACTGTTCTGCACAATCTCAGGACATGTGAGTTTAGGGGATATATGCTTCTTAAGGGAGAATTCTGTGATTTGTTTTCTAATGGTATTGATCTTTTCATCAAAAATGAATTCATTACTGCCAAAATGTAGTCCTATTTCATTTGTGGAATTATTTAGTTAACTTTGCAACTGTATCAAAAATACATTTTGGGTTATTTTTGTTCCCCTCAATTAGGTTGGAAAAATAGGCTGATCGGGCCAAAGTAACTGCATTACGGTAATACAGAGTACTGTCATTCCAAGCTAGTCGAAATACTTGCAACTTGGTAGAATGCCATTTCCGCTCCAACCGTCTGGAGGCTTGCTTTAGGGTTCTGGTGTTTTCTGTATACCAGGGTGCAAGTTTCTTGTTGCAGATATGTTTAGTTTTTAGCATTGCAACTGCATCCAGTGTGTTACACAGGGTTAGGTGTAAATCTTCAGTTAGTTCATTCACAGATGTGTCAACTGTGACATCATTGGTATGGTAGAATGAGTCAGGAAGGGCATCCAAGAACCTTTGTGTTGTTAGAGAATTTATATTATGGCTCTTAAAAGTCCCCGGTTGGGTTACAATTGGAGTTACTGATATGACAGTAAATGTAATCAAATGGTGGTCTGAAATTCCTGGATTAAGAAGATAAAAACTGAGATCTACAACATCTATGCCATGAGAGAAAACAAGGTCCAACGTGTGATTATGGCAGTGTGTGTGTCCTGAGACGTGTGGAATAAAACGCATTGAATCAATCATTGCTATAAAAGCTTTTTGGAGAGGGTCATTGAAGTTCTCCATATAAATGTTAAAATCACCACAAATTATAATATTATCTGCCATCACTACTAGGTCAGATAAAAATTCAGGGAATTCATTAAGAAACACTGTGTACATTGGTGGCCTGTAGATAGTTGCTATAAAAACAGATAGATTAAGCCGCACAGATTTCATAATTAAAACCTTAAAAGACACAAACCCAGTATTTTTTTTGGTGTAAGTTTTAGATCAGTATCATAAATGAAGGCCACACCACCGCCTTTGCGAGATTCGCGGGTGATATGGTTACCAATGAAACCAGGAGGAAAGGCCTCATTAAGGGCAATAAATTCATCAGGCTTAAGCCAGGTTACACACAGGCCAATCAAATCAAGTTTATGATCTGTAAATAGTTAACTGACTATAATTGCCTTTGAGGTAAGGGACCGTATATTTAGTAGTCCCATTTTTAGGTTAGTGTCTTTTTTGTAATTAAAATCTTTATTGATGACAGAAGTGGTGGAGGGCTTTATTATAGTGAGATTACTACGGTGAACACCACCTTGTTTATCCTTACACAACCTGGATCGAGGTACAGTCACAGTTTCAATTATGAAAACTGAAATCACTTCACTGGCTATGCTAATGGTGGACTCCTCTAAGCTGGCAGACTGGCTAATAGCCTGCAGCCTAACCTGCACCCTATTAAATGGTGAGGCTATAGGAGTTAAACTCCTGTCTATGTTGCTAGATAAAAGAAGAGCACCAATCCAGCTAAGATGGAGTCCGTCACTCTTCAGCAGGTTAGGCTTGACTCTTTTTCTGTGTGAGTCCCAAAAAGAGGGCCAGTTATCTACAAAGTCTATCTCCTGTGATGGGCAGAACACCATCTTCAGCCAGCCACTGAGTTGTGAGAGTCTGCTGTAGATCTCGTCACTAGCCCTGACTGGGAGTGGACCAGAGTACATTACTTGATGCCGACAAATCTATCTAGCTAATTTACATGCTAAAGCTATGTTCTGCTTTGTAACCTCTGACTGTTTCATCCTAACATTCTTGGTGCCAACGTGAATAACAATATCTCTGTACTCTCTAGCCTTGTCCTTCTTTGATTTCGCTAGCACCAACCTCAGATTAGCCTCTACGTCGGTAGCCCTGGCCCCAGGTAAACACTATATAATCGCTGGCTGATTCTTCAGTCTAATATTATCGGGTAATGGCAGTGGTGTAAAGTAGCTAAGTATTAATACTTCGTTACTGTACTTAATTATTTTTTTTGTGTATCTGTACTTTACTTGAGTATGTATCTGTCTGCCAACTTTGTACTTTTACTTCACTACATTTTATTACAACAATTGATACTTTTACATCTTTACATTTTCCAAAACAAAGTCGTTACTCGCTACAAAATTAAAATTAGTCGTATTGGAGGAAATGCACAAACAAATGATTTACCAATATCTCCGTTAAATCGTTATCCAAACGCTTTAACCATGCATTTAATATTGAGCAAATTAATGTGAAACCCCACCCACCAAGAGCTTTAGTGTCGTCCCAAGTATACGGAAGTATAAGCTTTTTTATAAACTCGTTTTGTTTTCTTTCAGTGGTCACGATTGGTTACACCGTTTCCCCTCATTTAAGTATAAGTCATATGTTTAACCTAAAAATACTGTAAGGATCCGTCCAAGCAGTTCAGTGGTGGTATACGCTACAGTTTATCAATTAGCTTACAACATTGTAGCCTACCCTCATTTTAAGTGCAGCTGTGTGGACAGCGGGAACGATGTATGAATATTTCATAAACTGAAAATGTGCAGCGCCAATCAGAGTGAAATGTCGAGAGAAAAATATCTGCCCGACTGAACCCAGTACGTAGTCCATCCCTTCTTCCATCCCCGAGACACCCATGAAGGTAGTATCTACTTGCTAACTTGCCAAGCAGCCTGCAGTTCATTTTAGGTTGGCCAAAGTGAAACAATGCATTTGGTAGCTTACCAGCAGTCAGCTAAAAATCACAGACCTAATAATGTTGTTTAGTGGCAATACATTGTTTGCCTTCACATCATAATGTATTAGCATTAAACGTAATATTGGATTTGTGTTCCATGATTAGGATGTTAGATTATGAAGGGCTATGTTGAAAACCATCCTTTCTAGCTAGCCTTTTTGATAACTGTGTTTCTGTATGTTTGGTATTATGCCTATTGTTGACAACAAGTTTATCAGGCAAAATATTCAGGGAAATTGTGAATGATATTACATCAGATATACTATACTACTATAGTACTGTAAGGCATAATAGAATTTCACTATTTTATTGATTTGCTTATTGCTGATAAGCAATTTAATTTGGTCCAAAATTGTTTTGTGAAATACTATACATTAGATTGTGGCATGTTTCGCTCCTTTCAATGACACACAAATAAGGTTAATAAATCAAAATCATATGGAACATTAATTAAATAATATACTTGTAGACTTCGTTGTTTAACTAAGTCCAACTTAAATCATTTTATATAGGCTATCATAATATAATGATGTTGTAGGTCAACTAAATAATCAAAATAATAGCAATTCTTAAATAGTCTGTGTCACGGTGTTTACTAAATAAACATTGTTCATTTTACCTTGGGAGTGAATCGTTACACACGGTTGCAAGTTGTTTTGTTTGTGTTTGGGTGCCTTTGTTTTACTCATTTCAGCACATGCAGTTTAAAAGTTCTGTGAATGGCCATGCCCTCCCAGATGTGTTTATAGCTGTAGCCACGAACTATCCGATCAGATTCACTAATGACTGACGTGTTGATTAGTAGTTGAATCTGGTGTGCTCGCTCAGTTATAGTTTAAGTACATGGACTGGCTGGTGGCACCTAAGATGTTTGAGAATCACTGTCCTACAAAGGTTTATGAAATATTTCCCCAAACATTTGGGTTCAGATTATGGCTTGACTACTTTGAAACTAAAACATATAGTATATAGGTACTGTCACAAGTTAAAGTTCAAAGTGATGGTTCATGTTAATTGTGATGTATGGAGACAATTAATAAAGCTTGGAGAGAGAAGGAAAACAATTTCTTTCTTTTCTCCTCTCTTTGTACTTTTGTACTTTTACTTAAGTATGGAATTCAATTACTTTTTAAACCACTGGGTGATGGAGTCACCGATTACTAAGCTTTTCATTTTGTCATGTGTCCTGCTTATAGGCGTCTGCCAATCAATCCCCAAGAGAGACGACTCAGGCCCTGAGTCAGAGTCAAGTGGGGAAAAATGGTTGAAAGTGTCTGTTGGTGGTTTAGAATTTGACACCAGCCGAGCAGGCCGACGGCGCCCTTTGCCAGCAACCATGAGAAAATTGTCCGGCTGCAAGGACAGTGCGGGGAAGTAGCTACTACTATCAACACTGCCTGGTGGCTCAGACGCGTTCTTATCATTATCTACACTGGGATATTCCTTATCTGGCATCTACGTCTGAAGCCGAGCCTCTAACTTAGCTATCTTAGCAAGAAGGAGAGAACAGCAACTGCAGTATGACATGCTACTTAGCTTTCGACTGGTCGCAGTAGTTGAGAGACTCCTCTGTTGTCCAATAGCGTCCCGGCGTAGACACTCGTTTTCGAGGCGGAGGTTTCCGAAGTAGTTTCCAGAGGCAGAGATTCAGTTTATCCAAAAAATAGCGTCCCAAGGTGAAATCATTGATAGATCAGTAAACTAGTACTTTGATAGACTCGTAAAAAGAGAGTTTAGCGTATATGATAAAATATAGATAAACAATTAAGAGCTTGGCAATTTGCCAGTGGCCAACATCAAGCAACAACACAGGCTAGTGACGTGAACAGGAAGTGACCTCTAGATTATTTATGACGTCATTTTCTCTTGCACCAAAGGTTTAGAAAGTGTTGACGGGAAAGAATGAGGTCAGATCATCATATAGTTGGCATTTATTTTGGTCTTACAGAAGTTCCACAGGGAAGGGGGTACTGGACATTTAATCAAAGCTTACTGGAGGAGAATTCCTTTTTAGGTAGTACTAAACAATTTATATGAGATTTTTGCACATAACATAGGTACAGCAGACCCGCTTATTGTATGGGATGCCTTTAAATGTGCCTTTAGAGGCCATGCAATTCAGTACTCTTCCTTGAAAAAAAGGCAATTCATATTAAAAGAGTCAATAAAATTCAAAGAAATCCATTACCTTTACCAGATTTTAATTGTATGAGTTTTTTCCCTTATAATAACTAAAAACTACGCAAAGAGACTCATGCGGAGGACTGATTACTGAAGAGGAAATGCTTGATGCTATCAAAACATGTAAAGCTGAAAAAAACTCCCAGGCTGGATGTCCAAACTTTTTTTGGCACATTAAGATGTCCATTATTAGCATGTTTTAATCATTCATATAGAAACAGTAGATTGTCAGACACACAACAAGAAGGCCTGATTTCATTATTATTGAAACAGGACCCAAGCGGAGCATATAAAGACCCTGTATATAAAAAAAACTGGAGGCCTCTTAAACTACAATGCTGCGATGTCAAAATATTAGCCAAATGCATAGCTCTTAGAATTAAAAAGGTTTTATGGGATATTATTACTCTTAATCAGAAAGGCTTCATGTATGGACATTACATTGGAGACAATATAAGAAAGTTTTAGAAACAATAGAACACTATGAACTATTGGGACTAGTTTTCATAGCTGATTTTGAAAAAGTCTTTGATAAAGTTTGATTGCACTTTATATATAAATGCTTGGAATATTAAAATTTTGGAGACTCTCTTGACACTGGACTTCAGGCATTTTGGCATTTCCTTCTCCGCAGTCTTCCTCCAGACTCTGGCACCTTGATTTCCGAATTACATGCAAAATTTGTTGTTGTTTTGTTGTGTTGCTTTTCGGTAGCCCAGGTCAGGCGCTTCTGCCGCTGTTTCTGGTTCAAAAGTGGCTTGACCTGGGGAATGCGGCACCTGTAGCCCATTTCCTGCACACGCCTGTGCACGGTGGCTCTGGATGTTTCTACACCAGACTCAGTCCACTGCTTCCGCAGGTCATCCAAGGTCTGGAATCGGTCCTTCTCCACAATCTTCCTCAGGGTCCGGTCACCTATTGTCATTGTGCAGCATTTAATGTCACACTTTTTCCTTCCCACAGACTTCCCACTGAGGTGCCTTGATACAGCACTCTGGGAACAGCCTATTTGTTCAGAAATTCCTTTCTGTGTCTTACCCTCTTGCTTGAGGGTGTCAATGATGGCCTTCTGGACAGCAGTCAGGTCGGCAGTCTTACCCATGATGGCGGTTTTGAGTAATGAAACAGGCTGGGAGTTTTTAAAAGCCTCAGGAATCTTCTGCAGGTGTTTAGAGTTAATTAGTTGATTCAGATGATTAGGTTAATAGCTCGTTTAGAGACCCTTTTCATGATATGCTAATTCTTTGAGATAGGAATTTTGGGTTTTTATGAGCTGTATACCAAAATCATCAGTATTAAAACAATAAATGACTTGAAATATTTCAGTTGGTGTGCAATGAATCTAAAATATATGAAAGTAAAATTTTTATTATTACATTATGGAAAATAATGAACTTTATCACAATATGCTAATTTATTGAGAAGGACCTGTATAAAATATTGCTACCCTGGAAAGTACAGCAATTACATAAATTACATATTAGGTTTCTTTCACCGCTGTCACAATTGGGTCAAAAGCTGCAGTCCTAACAGCTCCCTGGTAGCAGCCAGGACACCTCTATAGAGGTCAATAAGGTAGTGGAACAAACATTATCCTAGAACTGGACAGGACATCTGGAGTTATGACCTAAACATGTCTGCTAGACACCATGACTTCACATCCTACCCATCATCACGCAGGTCAGAAAGCTCTTAGAAGCCGTGCGGGTAGAGTGGCCTGAGGGAGTGAGTGGTGTGGCAGGGCCAAACTCTTGGTTAATAATTAATAATAATTAGTTCAACTTATATAGCGCTTTTCAAGAATCCAAAGCGCTTTACACTGTGAGGGGGAAAGCCCACCTCATCCACCACCAATGTGTAGTACCCACCTGGGTGATGCACAGAAGCCATTTGCATCAGAACGCTCACCACACATCAGCTATCTGGTGGAGAGGTGAGTATTACATATGCCAAGTAGAAAGGAGGTGGATTATTAGGTGGCCATGATTGAGGTGAGGCCTGGTTGGGACACCAGGGTTAACACCCCTACTCTTACGATAAGTGCCATGGTATTTTCCATGACCACAGAGAGTCAGGGCACACGCTTTTAATGTCCCATCCGAAAGACGGCACCCTAAACAGGGCAGATGTCCCCGTCACTGCCCTGGGGCATTGGGATTGATCTTTAGACCAGAGGGAAGAGTGCCCTGTACAGGCCTCCAACACCCCTTCCAGCAGCACTGCTCTTTTCCTTCCAGGGACTAACCAGACCCAACTCTGCTTAGCTTTAGAAGCAAACAAGCAGTGCAATACAGGGCTCTATGCTGCTGGCAATAGAGCCCTGTATTGGTTGGAATGAGAGGGACAGTCTGTACGGGGGGGGCTTGTTTAGATGCATTTGCGGTGGACGATGGAGGGGCCGGACTCATCATATTCCTGCTTGCTGATCCACATCTGCTGGAAGGTGGAGAGAGAGGCCAGGATGGAGCCTCCGATCCAGACGGAGTATTTACGCTCTGGAGGTGCGATGATCTGGAAGGGAAACAGGGTTGCGTTAATATTGTAAAATGCAGTGGACCGGCTTAGACGTGCAGTACCAGGATTAGCACTGAAACTACAAGGCCACAACACCAGGGACTTGGAGCAGAGACTAGTAGAGCTTGGCTCAGATGCTCACCTTGATCTTCATAGCGGTGGGGGCCAGGGAGGTGATCTCCTTCTGCATCCTGTCAATGAAGCCTGGGCACATGGTGGTTCCTCCAGACAGCACAGTGTTGGCGTATAGGTCCTTATGGATGACCTCATCACACTTCATGATGGAGTTGAAGTTGGTCTCGTGGATACCGTAGGACTCTATACCTGCAAGGAGAACAGATCAGGCAGTCACACCTGGGCTCAAAGATGGCTGCCTGCCAGCCGTTGTATGATTGCCTGTTTCAGAGTGTCGTTAGGAGACTCGCCGAGGAAGGAGGGTTGGAAGAGAGCCTCAGGACAGCTAAACCTCTCGTTGCCGATGGTGATGACCTGTCCGTCTGGCAGCTCATAGCTCTTCTCCAGGGAAGAATAGGAAGCGGCTGTTCCCATCTCCTGCTCGAAGTCCAGCGCCACGTAACACAGCTTCTCCTTGATGTCACGCACTATTTCACTCTCGGCAGTGGTGGTGAAGATGTAGCCGCGTTCGGTCAGGATCTTCATGAGGTAGTGTGTGAGGTCACGTCCGGCCAAGTCCAGACGCAGGATGGCATAAGAAAGCGCATTCCCGTCGTAGATGGGTACTGTTTGGGTCACACCATCACCAGATTCCATGATGATACCGGTAGTACGGCCGGAGGAGTATAGGGACAGCACAGCTTGGATGGCCACGTACATGGCGGGGGTGTTGAAGGTCTCAAACATGATCTGGGGGAGAGCAGAGGGGTTTGTGAGTCCGATCTGGAGGAGTCACAGCAAACCACAGCACAATATAGGACATGCTTTATAGATTCACAGGTAAACTGCTGTTAGTGGAGAAACTCAGTTAGGAAACAAGACTGAATGCTCCTGGGTTGTAAACATTATGAGCCAGTGGGGCAATACTAGTGTCACATTAACTCTGGTAAACTAGGCTCAATAGGCAGACAGGTGCAACACACAGGCAGGCAAAGAGAAACCTGCAGTGTCCAGGGAGACGACAGAGCAGCTGTAAGGAGAGAAAGACAGGTGAAATGAGGACAGGGGACAGGGCAGAACAGTAAGGCAGGTGAGTGGAGATGTAATGAGGGGACACACACCTGGGTCATCTTTGTTCTGTTGGCCTTGGGGTTGAGGGGGGCCTCTGTAAGCAGGACAGGTTGCTCCTCAGGTGCCACTCTCAGCTCGTTGTAAAAGGTGTGATGCCAGATCTTCTCCATGTCGTCCCAGTTAGTGACGATGCCATGCTCGATGGGGTACTTCAGGGTCAGGATACCTCTGTTGTTCTGGGCCTCGTCTCCCACATACAGTTTCTCACTAAGGTCAGTACACCCCTCACATGTTTGTAAACATATGAATATAACCTTTCATATGACAACACTAAAGTAATAACACTTTGCTTTTTTCACACAGGGGTGTACTTACTTTTGTTGCCAGCAGCTTAGTAGTTAATGGCTGTGTTGAGTTTTTTTGAGGGGACAGCAAATTTACACTGCCCTACAAGCTGTACACTCACTATATTACATGGTAGCTAAGTGTAATTTCTTCTGTGTTGTCACATGAAAAGTTATATTCAAACATTTACAAAAATGTGAGGGATGTACTCACTTTTGTGAGATACTGTAGCTGTGATATGGGTACTAAAGCAACCAGCTACAATTTCATATATTAAGTTATTTCACAAATTGTGAATAAAACAGAATGCAATGATGTGTAAGTTTCAAATTTCAATATTTTATTCAGAATACAACATAGATGACATATCAAATGTTGAAACTGAGAAAATGTATCATTTCAAGGGAAAAATAAGTTGACTTAAAATATCATGGCATCAACACATTCCAAAAAGTTGGGACGATGCCATGTTTACCACTGTGTTGCATACCCTCTTCTTTTTACAACAGTCTGCAAACATCTGGGGACTGAGGAGACAAGTTGCTCAAGTTTAGCAATAGGATTGTTGTCCATTTCTTGTCTAATACAGCCTTCTAGTTGCTCAACTGTCGTAGGTCTTCTTTGTCGCATCTTTCTTTTTATGATGCGCCAAATAATTTCTATGGGTGAAAGATCTGGACTGCAGGCTGGCCATTTCAGTACCCGAATCCCTCTTCTAATCAGCCATGATGTTGTAATTGATGCAGTATGTGGTCTGGCATTGTCATGTGCTCTCTGCTGTAGGTTATTCTGAATGGCTTGGCATTTCACAGAAATGGAATGAGTAGAGTGATCGCCAGTAAGAGTTCCAAGTCAGCCATGTTACTGTCCATGTTTTGAATGCAATTGCAGACGCTTACATTTAAGACATACAAAAACATAACTTGACACAGAGGGACCATAACTAACTAACAGAAACAATGGAAACTACCAAACACTGACCGAACAATAAGAGCGTCATCTGTTTGTTGATTTTTTTCATTCTTCGATTGTAAGCGATTGGTGACAGTCCTTACCTGATGTCTGGGGCGACCTACAATTGAGGAAAACACTGCACGAGGAGCATCATCTCCACAGAAACCAGCTTTGCACATACCAGAGCCATTATCGATGACAAGGGCAGCGATCTCGTCTTCCATTTCTGCAAAGGAAAATGAAACAATGAAATCAGACCCAACAATTGAATCATGCAACAGTGATCACTGAGGATCACTGTGCAGGGAAAAAAAGGCAGCGTGTCTTTGGCAAAGCCATCCCATATAAGGCAATGTTGGAGCGGCTTAGAGGCTGGCGGTGACTGCAGCCACTCCCTAGCGCCTCAAACCACGGGATCAACACCTATCCCCAGGCTGACTCCGGCTACAGCCACTGTTTCTAATTGATTATTCTACCAACTTAAACCTACTTCCGAGATGTCCGAGCTCACTGATCCCATATATGGTTGGGCTTGTAAACCTGGCTGGTGTGGAATGTAAGCTGTTAACCAGTGACACAATGACCACAGACCACTGATTTGATGAGGCTGGAGCCTCTAGTCATTGCATTAACTAGTTCATTAATTTACAGAACCCTAACAGTTGCTGAACTAACTAATTTAACTCAGAACCCTAACGAGTCACTCAGATTCCAGAGGGTTGCTTTACATCCTGGAATTCCAGCCTGGTGCTGCTAATTCAAATGTTTGAACAACCTCAGATGGCATGATGACATGCTTTGAGTAGTGTCAGTTTTCTGACGAAGGATTAATGACCGAAAGCTCAAAATAATAAATACACTTTGGCATTGATTTTTGAGTGTGCGGAGACTATCTTTTTCAATTTACTACGCCAATCGCTTGCACCTCAACTAAGTGGCAGGTGTGCAACCTCGTCTTCACCTATATAGTTTACCAACGGGGTCATGTAATGTCTGATGACAGGACACGCATGGATGCAGTCAGCCAGCACACCCACACACACATGCTACTACCACGGTAAGGTCATTCGACAAGCTGGCTGACATTAAAACTCATAACGCCACTTTGTACTGGCAAATTCAGTATACTAAACTCCCTTCATTCCCTTACCGCCAAGCTGAACATCCTGGCTAGTTGCTGTATTATCCATAGTTACAGCTGTCATCCAATAAAGTGGTGCTGGTTGTACCACGTCAACAATCAGTGCATTTAGTTGCCAATAAATGGTCTATACTTGTTGCTGGGTGGTCCTAGACCACTTAAAAAGAAACAGGATATTGCAGTTCTAATGCTTCTTTGATATGTTTTTCTGGGATAAAGACTGATATTAAATCAATGTAATTGTATTACTATACACAATATAATACTTTTCTTAATTTAACTTTTATGCTTTCAGTTTTGTGATAGTTGGAGCGGAATCAGGAATTAATTTCACTGCTTGTTGTTGGTGTATGATTATGCATGTGACAAATAAAGAACCTTGAAGTCATACAATGTGATTTTCTGGATTTTTGTTTTGGATTCCGTCTCTCACAGTTGAAATGTACAGTGTCTTGTGAAAGTATTCGGCCCCCTTGAACTTTTCGACCTTTTGCCACATTTCAGGCTTCAAACATAAAGATATGAAACTGTAATTTTTTGTGAAGAATCAACAACAAGTGGGACACAATCATGAAGTGGAACAAAATTTATTGGATATTTCATACTTTTTTTAACAAATTAAGAACTGAAAAATTGGGCGTGCAAAATTATTAAGTTAATACTTTGTAGCGCCACCTTTTGCTGCAATTACAGAGGTAAGTCGCTTGCGGCATGTCTCTATCAGTTTTGCATGTGGAGAGACTGAAATTTTTGCCCATTCCTACATGCAAAACAGCTTGAGCTCAGTGCGGTTGGATGGAGAGCATTTGTGAACAGCAGTTTACAGTTCTTTCCACAGATTCTCAATTGGATTTAGGTCTGGACTTTGACTTGGCCATTCTAAGACCTGGATATGTTTATTTGTAAACCATTCCATTTTAGACTTTGCTTTATGTTTTGGATCATTGTCTTGTTGGAAGACAAATCTCCGTCCCAGTCTCAGGTCTTTGCAGACTCCATCAGATTTTCTTCCAGAATGGTCCTGTATTTGGCTCCATCCATCTTCCCATCAACTTTAGCCAGCAAGAGAAGCAGGCCCAAACCATGATCCTGCCACCACCAAGTTTGTCAGTGGGGATCGTGTGTTCAGGGTGATGAGCTGTGTTGCTTTTACGCCAAACATAACGTTTTGCATTGGTGCCGAAAAGTTCCATTTTGGTTTCATCTGACCAGAGCACCTTCTTCCACATGTTTGGTGTGTCTCCCAGTTGGCTTGTGGCAAACTTTAAACAACACTTTTTATGGATATCTTTCAGAAATGGCTTTCTTCTTGCCACTCTTCCATAAAGGCCAGATTTGTGCAGTATACGACTGATTGTTGTCCTATGGACAGATTTGCCCACCTCCGCTGTAGATCTCTGCAGTTCATCCAGAGTGATCATGGGCCTTGTGGATCTCTGATCAGTCTTCTCCTTGTATGAGCTGAAAGTTTAGAGGGACGGCCGGGTCTTGGTAGATTTGCAGTGGTCTGATACTCCATCCATTTCCATTTCAATATTATCGCTTGCACAGTGCTCCTTGGGATGTTTAAAGCTTGGGAAATCTTTCTGTATCCAAATCCGGCTTTAAACTTCTCCACAACAGTATCTCAGACCTGCCTGGTGTGTTCCTTGTTCTTCTCGATGCTCTCTGTGCTTTCAACGGACCTCTGAGACTATCACATAGCAGGTGCATTTATATGGCGACTTGATTACACACAGGTGGATTCTATTTATCATCATTAGTCATTTAGGTCAACATTGGATCATTCAGAGATCCTCACTGAACTTCTGGAGTGAGTCAAAGTCAAAGTTGTTTATTTATCTTATGCATCGAATAACATACATCATCCTATGCAGAGAAATTCTTTTGACATGGCACGACACATCTATGCAGTGGGCTTAAAAAAAAGGATTACAATAATATAAATAATTTTTTAAATAATAATGACAATAGTGATAATAATAATAATAAAACGCTATGTACTGAGCAGTGATCTAGAAAATGTACAACAGTAGAAGTAGTAAATATTATAGATTTGGCATGGAAACTTGCTTTTAATGGTGCATTTGAATTCTGCTACATCAGATGTAGGGAGCATAAAGTGACCAGAGAATGTTAGTGCTCAACAGACGATTTGTGATCAATGTCAGTGATCCATGTTGAGCATCCGAATGGCCTGGGGGAAGAAACTGTTTTTAAGTCTGGTGGTCCGTGCCTTGATGCTCCGGTAACGTCTACCAGACGGCAGTAGTGAGAAAAGTTCACGGCCTGGGTGGCTGTGGTCTTTCAGAATGTTCTTTTTGAGAGTTTGCTGCACTGAAAGTAAAGGTGCTGAATAATTTTGCTCACCCAATTTGTCAGTTTTTTATTTGTTAAAATAGCTTGAAATATCCAATATATTTTCGTTCCACTTCATGATTGTGTCCCACTTGTTGTTGCTTCTTCACAAAAAATTACAGTTTTATATCTTTATGTTTGAAACCTGAAATGCAAAAGGTTGAAATGTTCAAGGGGACCGAATACTTTCGCAAGGCATTGTACCTATGATAATAATTATAGATCTTTACATGCTTTGTAAGTAGAAAAACCTGCAAAATTGAAAGTATATCAAATACTGGTTCTTTCCACTGTATATCATCATTACAATACAGGCTTTAACCATTGTTAGTAAGATACAGCAAATGTGATTCTCCGGCTCTTACCTGTTTTAGGGGATTTGTCGGCTCACGGAAACCTCACTATAACACTTAAGCGCGGTAAGAAATGTGGTTCCAGAATGCTGCCACTCTGGTTTTAATCCACCCAGAGACACTGCCCCTATCCATAAAAGGCAAACTTTCTGCAGCTGATTGGTCGAGGCGTATTCACTTTCCAACCACATTGAGCTACTATGGCTCATACAGAGTTAACTAGTGAACACAATGTAACGTTCTATATCCAGCATTGATTAGATAGGTGTCATCATAATCAATGATGGTTAAAATCAATGTTAGATATAGTTTCTGTCATGGTCACTGTGATAATGTTGTACTAAGATGTTGGGTCTTCAAAATGGTTTCTTATTTTATGGTTAGTATAATTCTACATTATTATCCTAGTAATTGTTCAAGCTTACAGATTAAATTTTACAACGGTTCACTCATGATGGTTACTAGGGACCGATACCGATGCCAAGCTCATGTAAAATGAATGACAACAACCCACACATGGTGCACTTCATGCTTTGTTCTAAACCAGTGGTTCTCAAACCTCTCCTGGAGGCCCACAGCCATGCCATATATTAGATGTATCACAGAGCTAGCACACCTGAATCACATTGTCAACTAATCATCAAGCCCTTACCTGCTTGAATCAGGTGAGCTAGTTCAGGGTTACAACAAAACTGTGAGATGGCAGTGGTCCCCCAGGAGAGGTTTGAGAACCACTGTTCTAAACTAATATCAAGAGGAGGTGCGAAACCCAGTACATATAATACCTGTTACAGTAACCTGTTAAACATCTGAAATTAAAACACTAAAATATGCACTGAGAATTTGTATAGGTATCAGTATCGGTGAGTATCAGAAAAAAAAATATCGTTACTCATACTCGGTCCTTAAAAAATGGTATCGGTGCATCCCTAATGGTTACAATTTAATTCCTAATTTAGATGTGAGGAATAGATTCCATCCCTCACACACACAGACACAAACATCCACCTCTAGAATGTTAGCGCAACACCAACCAACCTGTTTGGTCAAGTATAAGAATGCCAAGGTAGCTAATTAAAGCACAAACAGGTCTGGTGAACAGATGGAACTCAGACACACAGACACACACACAGGCATGCACAGGCACACACAGGCACGCACAGGCACGCACAGGCACACACAGGCACACACAGGCACAGATAGATAGATTATATTTACCTTTTTCATTGTCGTGGTAATTATGCATGATGGAGAACAGCAGCCAGATATTTGTATAAGGCCTTTTTTTGTCTCAGTAAGAAGTGATCCTGAAGACATTTGGACCTTGGAGAAAGATTATCATATAGAATGCCTGGACAAGCTGATTGAATATCTGTGCTGGATACTGTTCTGTGGTATGTTACGTTCTGTTTGTGTTTAATATGTGTACAGGAGTTATGGTCTCATCGTTTGTGAATAGTGTGATATAGTTTGAGTTTAATTGCGTACACTCTGTATATATTCAGTTTGGTTGTTTCCCCAGTGTCCTATGCCACTGAAAGAGCATAGAGAATATATAGTATTGTTGTGCACTCGCTGTATGTAGTTCACCTGCAAGAGATTGAGCTACAGTCATTTTCTGGATTCTAAACACAAAATAAATACCTTCTATCATTTATCATCTATCTGCCTGTGAGTCTCCATCCCTCTCTCCATACCAACCGTGACAATTATTGTTAGAAACGAATGGTGAAGTTAAAATTGTTATCCCAAAAATATTAAAATGTTTATGCTTAATTGCTGAATAAAAATGTTGACATTGATGCTGCCTTAGATTGCTATGTAAATTCTATTGTTAACGACACAACACAGTGGTTGGTTGACGTTTATAGTAATTCATAGAGCAATTCATTGTGCAATCAATTTAAATTAACTTGTAACCTTTAAAGCCAGGTACAAAGCTACTAAATAAATTATAGTGGCGGTTACAGGACATACATTTTCCATTGATATTTTCAGAGTGTGAATAAACCCGTGACAATTAAATTTTGCTCATATGTGTTTTTATATTTAACATTTTTGACATTTTTAACATTTTTGACTTTTTGATTGGTTTTTGAAAATCAGTATCCAACAGAACAGATGTTAGTCCGCTAGGCTTGGTGTATATTTTAATTGTATTTAACAAAAGTAGGACATATCATTGTTTCAGCAATTGGTGGGTTGTGAATTTCTACACAAAGACAATAAGCGTTCACCGAGACAATAATTGTGGACTAAATTGGGCCCATTTTAACGATCTAAACGCATGCGTGAAACGCATGGTGCAAGTGCGCTTTGGGCGTGTCCAAAACCACTTTTGCTAGTTTGACAGTGGATCAAAGGGTCCATGCGCCGGGCGCATGGTCTAAAAGGGTTGTACTTAGTGTCTTCATTAATTCATAGGTGTGTTTTGGGCATTAAATGCAATAAACCAATCAGAGATTCATTCCCTTTAAGAGCCAGGCGCATTTGTACCTTTCACGCATTGCTATTATGACGGTGGATTTGCGCGGCAATGTTTTTATTTGTAATCTTTTCCATGTTTGTGTGCTGTTGCGCTTCCCTGTGTGTGTGTGTGCAAAAAGCATAGTGTGCACTTACTGTGCATACGCCTAGGTGCATTTGATGAATTTGCTGTTAAATTTGAATTAGCTGCCTTAATACCAGGTTTTTGTTGGTCACTTTCCGATGCCTCAAGATAGCAATACACCCAGAAGTATCCTGAACACACCTCCCTGTTAGAGCAACAGGCCCATGGGTACAAATGCATTCGCTATTTAAAGAACGCAGGCGCCGGATGGGAAATTGACAGCTGCATTGGTCTTAAACTAGCAAAGACACTTGCGTTCGGGTGCAAGATAGGGCCCAATATGTCTTTACTATTTTATGTAATTTGTGTTATTATTTTTTATTCAATGCATTGCTTGAAGTTTTAGTTTTCCCTCAATTTACGTGTACTGTCCTTTTAACATATGTGACAACTCTCTCTGGTTTGGGCATTTGCTAAGCTAGGGTTTAGGTTAGCTAGGCTGGTATCTTGTAGATCTGTTGATTAATGATTACGTTCAGCCATGTTCTATTAGTTAATTAAGCTTCCTGCATGTAAGCTGCACAGACTAGAGAGTGTTGGTGATTGTTTCCTTGTATCATACGTTAAGTGTATTCTGTGTGAAGGCTATCCGGGAACTGAGTCAAGGTATGTTGTGAAAAGTGTGTGGTTCATGCTGGAGTTTATACGTATGCTCTGTACTTTTATATGTTAGCCATTTATTAGCCACATGTTCTATATGGTATAAATTAGTTGTGCACTCGCATGTACTTGTTCACCTGCAACCGCCTCCTGCCTGTTTCTTGGAAAGTCTACATATTAAACAGAGGTGTTGCGTGCAGTGGAGCTGGCACATTCCCCCGGCAAAACCACACAATGCTGGCAACACACACTCCCCAGTTCTCTCTTCAAAACATTAGCGCTGGTTTGTATTAACCACAATAATCCATGTGAAGTCACTACAAAACTAGTTAATTGTAACCAAATTCAATTGTATAGTGTGTACAGAATATATAAGAGCATGTGATTGCATATTGATTGAATATATTGTCCGTGTTTCATGTGAAAACAATTGCATTTGTAAAACATTCACAAAAAAATTGTTTCATCCAACAATAGATTAATTTTAGCAACACATGAACATGGAGCCACTCACTATCTATGCATGGAATTAACTATGAATATTGCAATGAATTACGAGCAATATTATTCTGTAGAGGAAACCGAAGAGCTTGTGCTCCCCACTGCATGCGACCCCTCTGATATTAAATAAGAAACAGTTCTCTACACCCTAAATACACCGTGACATGACCATTGTAAAAAAAACATTGTATTGACATACATACAGTAGTTTGGTAATTGTTGGATGTTTTATTGAGCAATTTATGATAAGAAAGGTTAATTATTAAAACGGATTATATGCATTAATAGTAACATAAAGTGTATACCACATATTAAATCATTAATTACATACAGACACATTGTGGATGATTGAATGACATTTGGGTGTAAAGAGGGAAGCCAGTGGGTAAATAATCCACTTGCATACTGGGAAATGTATTAAGTCACTATAACTGTATACACATACCATAGCTGACACTATTGACACAGGAAATAAAGAACTGCAATGGGTGACACACCAGTAGACAATTTGGGCAGGAGGTATCCCTTATGTAAAACTGAGATCCCGTCGCATACGGGACATACTAAAACGCTTAACTTGAAAAAGCTTACCGGGGTTTTAATGTACCTAAACAATGGGCAATCATCACCAAATTTCTCATGGCCATATCTTTTCATGAACACTTAATGACGAGGAAAATGCTTAACGTGATTTAATTTAGCCTACCTAAACAACGATCAATATTAACCACATTTCTCGCTCATATTCCTCATCATAACCACTGAAAGTGATAAAAACAACTAACCCAAATTCCAATTATTATGGGGGCGTTATCTGACGTTAAGCCTTTCTGCTTCATTAAAGCCTATTGTAAAGAAAAGGCTTAACGTGATTTAATGTACCTAAACAACAATCAATAATAATCGAAATTTCTCTCTCATATTTTTCCCCATATTGTTAATAAACAAAAAGACATCTTATGTTTGTCTTGTATTTTTTTGCTGATCCGAAAAATGATCCGATCCGTGACTCTGATCCGAGGAACGATCCGATCTGTGAGTTTTTTGATCCATTGCACCCTTAATTGTGTGTATTGGTTCCTTACTTCCCTGAAGAGCTGGATGTCATATGGATGTTTTGAGGCTAAAGCGGTGCGCCACAGGGTGTTTTTGTGTTGGGCTAGGATGGTCAGATCTGGAGTAAACCAAGGGCTATATCTACTTTTAGTTCTAAACTTTTTGAGTGGGGCATGTTTAAGACGGAGAGAAAGGCGTTTTTAAAGAATGTCCAGGCATCCTCGACTGTAGGGATAAGGTCAATATCCTTCCAGGGTATCCGGACTAGGTCAGCTAGAAAGGCCTGTTCACTAAAGTGTTTCAGAGAGCGTTTTACCGTAATGACTAGTGGTGCAACAGATCGTCATTATCTTCGGTTCGGCACACACGTGATCCGCGGATTGATTGCTGAAAAAAAAAAGTTGTGCGCATGTTCAGTCCGCTCACAGCATGGTCATGGAGAGCGGAGGAACGGAGGAGCTTGAACGCCCGCATCATTTAAATCCCCTGTATGGGATAATTTTGGCTTCTTGTTAAATATAATGATGATGGAAAGAGGTTAGTGGATAAAACCGTGACAGTGTGTAGGCACTGTGGCACAAGAAAACGATATGACTGTGGAAACACATCAAGCATGGCCACGCATTTGAAGCGACATCACCCCGGTGTTTCACTGACAGGAGTGAAAACGAAAGCTGCAAAACAACCACTTATCATCGTGGCATTTAAGCAATTAATCAGACCTGGCTAAAGCCATCACAAACGCTATCGGGGTGTTTATAGGTGCAGACATGTTCGGTTGTGAAAAAGGAGGACTTTAAACACATGCTGAAAGTGTTTGAGCCACGTTACGACATCCCATCGTATACGGGACATAGAAAAAGGCTTAATGTGAAAAGCTTAACGTGGTTTTAATGTACCTAAACAATGGTCAATAATCACCAAATTTCTCATGGCCATTTCTTGTTATGAACACTTAAACCTGTCAAAATAACTAACATTGGCTCCTATGGCGAGGAAAAGGTTTAACGTGATTTAATGTACCTAAACAACGATCAATATTAACCACAGTTCTCTCTCATATTGCTCATAATAAGCATTGAAAATTGTAAAAACAACTAACCCAAATTCCAATTATCCATCCATCCATCTTCATCCGCTTATCCGAGATCGGGTCGCGGGGGCAGCAACTCCAGCAGGGGACCCCAAACGTCCTTTTCCCGAGCAACATTAACCAGCTCCGACTGGGGGATCCCGAGGCGTTCCCAGGCCAGGTTGGAGATATAATCTCGCCACCTAGTCCTGGGTCTTCCCCGAGGCCTCCTTCCAGCTGGACGTGCCTGAAACACCTCCCTAGGGAGGCGCCCAGGGGGCATCCTTACCAGATGC
>JACXGM010012974.1:9342-23595 GCA_016801145.1 Umbra pygmaea
TTTTTTGCCACACTTTTTCCTTCCCACAGACTTCCCACTGAGGTGCCTTGATACAGCACTCTGGGAACAGCCTATTTGTTCAGAAATTTCTTTCTGTGTCTTACCCTCTTGCTTGAGGGTGTCAATGATGGCCTTCTGGACAGCAGTCAGGTCGGCAGTCTTACCCATGATTGCGGTTTTAAGTAATGAAACAGGCTGGAAGTTTTTAAAAGCCTCAGGAATCTTTTGCAGGGGTTTAGAGTTAATTAGTTGATTCAGATGACTGGGTTAATAACTTGTTTAGAGACCCTTTTCATGATATGCTAATTCTTTGAGAATTTTAATATTATTATTATTTTTTTTTTTTTAACCTTTATTTAACCAGGTAAGTTGACTAAGAACCATTTCTTATTTACAGCAACGACCTGGGAGCAATTAGGGTAAAGTGTCTTGCCCAAGGACACAACGACATTTGGCTCAGACGGGATTCGAACTGGCAACCTTCTGACTACAAGTCTGACTCCCTACCCACTAAGCCATCTGCGCCCCAAGTCTGCCATCTGCGCCCCAAATCTCCAAAACATCTGCGCCGTTTTCATGAGCTGTATGCCAAAATCATCAGTATTAAAACAATAAATGAACTTAAATATTTCAGTTGGTGTGCAATGAATCTAAAATATATGAAAGTTACATTTTTATCATTACATTGATAATGAACTTTATCACAATATGCTAATTTCTTGAGAAGGACCTGTATAACTATACGTTTCAAAACCTTTAAGGTTGATCTATTTAATCTTTGCAAACATAAAAAAATGCTATTTTGTCTAGATCACTGAGCTGGATGGCGGTTTATGAACTCGCCACTCTCGAGTCAATAAAAATAGTTGTTCAAAATGAATAAATCGTTCATAAATTGCTCATCACTAATCTCTGGTCATGTTAGCTCTTTATGAAAGTTTCAGTTAAGTCACATGGCATTTCCTGTCGGAAATAAGGGAAGCAGTTCAGACGGGGAAACCAAGCATCACCTAATGGCAGCACACCTGTCATCATCTGTATTCCTCATTGTAATTAAGCTGCCTATTAAAGCAGTGCACAGACTCACCCAGTCTAGGGCATGTCGTTTTTGGATCTGTGCATCCTCCCTCCCACCTCTGCAGGCACCTGTTTGGTTCTGTGTCATTCTGGGGGGATTATGTACTGCGTACCTAGGTCATTGCCCATGCTTATCATTAGTCATAAATGACTAAGTTCCCTAAAGTACAGAACCATATGCCAAGACCTGAGTATTGTGATTAATCAATTATGATGTACATCCCTGGTCAAAGTAGCGCTACATGAAAGGGTTGGTGATGTTTTGGCGTTTCCAGTCTGAACTAAACCCGTTCTTCCATTGTTGCTTAAATCTTTACAGCTTTCAAGAATATCAGCATCCAAGACCAAAAGTACCCATTTCATAATTACTATTGAAATTTACTTTAGTACTGCTGCATGTGAGCATAACACCTATGTGTTACAGTTGAAGCGTGACATTTTCAAAGAGCTTTTTCGAAGGGCATGCTAGGAATATCCATGTACTTTGACATCCCTATGTGTGATATCCTGACTTAAATGCCAACCCTTTGTTTGTTTGTTATGCTCTATGTTCTAAAGTAGTTCAGGATGGAAATTATGTTAGGATCTCTACATCTTTGGAGATAAAAATACATTTTGTAAATATACTAACTCTAATAGACTACAAAAAAAACAAAGCCATGCCATTCTCTATATATCTGCCAAAAAAATCAACATATTCTGTTAAGGTCAAAACACTCTGATGCATTACACTTAGAAGATATAACTAGTTAAGGTATAACTAAAACCCCAAATCTGGTGCCCCAAATTTGCCAATGAAACAAAAATACCCCAAATCACTGTAAACAGGTACTGAAGTTGTACTGTCAGGTCATTTATCTCCTCTCTGTAGTTTAGATAGCTTGGATGCTGATTAGAAAGCTAATTTAATTATTCCTCACAATTTTATTCAATAATATGCATTCTCCTAAATTGATTTACCCAGTTTATCAAGACAGGTATGCTTATTTATGTTTTGGTATTGTTTTAATGTATTCTAAACATGTCATTAGTAGCCTATATGAAGAAAATATGGTTTTATAAAACTACTAATACCAAGGAGAGTAAACATTTAACAAAATTTAACTTAACTAGCGGGCCTGTTAATTGACTTTAAGTGTAATTGAAGTTTTTGAAAATGCATTGTCTTTGTGGTCATTTTTCCGTGTTCTATCCAAGAAGGCATTATATTATTTACCATATGTATGGTTGTTGTTCAGTTGTCTTTGGCGAAAGATCTGGTACATTCAATGGTTCAGGAAACCGCAAGTTATGAGAGAGCATATCATTTATGTTTAATAAATGAGACGTTTTCATTGGTGCTCCCCTGCAGTTTGGGGCCAAGGAAGGTATAAATGACATGCTCAGTTGATTGGGAGGTAGCCTCTGGTGAGAGACTTCAACCTAGATGTCAGAAGTCTGTCAGTTTCACTGGCCCCGTCTCTCTGCAGTCTAATTTCATGGTATTTTTGCCATCAGACCTCTTCTAAACAACTTGTTTCTAACAAAAAGTGTTATAATACATTTTTCTTACTGTTATTTAAACATCACAGTGTAGACATTTCGTAAGAATAAGTAAATAACCTTGTTTTTTCTGGGCAAATAATAAACACACATTTGATTATATGTTGTCTGGTCTTCAGTTTGTCCAAGCGACATCCCAGATGAAAATATGAATTCTGTGGTACTCTGGGTCTAGAGTTTTACCAAGCATACAGAGAGTATGATTGCCATTTTCAAAATACACAACAAATGTTGTTCAAAAGGCAAGGAAAACATAATTTACACCCAAAACTGGAAAGTGTTGACAAATTATACCAACTTTGACGGGACCCCTGCATAAACCCAACAGATTTGAAACCTGGTTCAATAACAATGCAGATACTATAAGTGGAAAGCACTGACTTTACCACTGCACCAATCAGGCCCCTCTTCACTATTTGTTTAAATGCAATTAGAATAAAAAGGGGCCCCCTTGTTAATATTTGTTTAAATGCAATTAGTATGACAACATTAATCATCAATTGGGTTTTTGGACAATTTGGCCCAAAGTGCAACACTGAGCAAGGCTGATATCAACATGATAACCTAAATGTAAACCAAACGCTAGGGACTTTAAAAATTAACTTTACTGTTTGCTTGTTGTAAATTAATATGTTATGTAACACTTCAACTCCACTACATGTGACTTGTTGCCTTACCATTTAACTTGTGTCAAAGTTACTTTCCACATGCTAAACCAGAAACCACGTTTTTCTGCTTTTATTCATAATATTTTATTTTCTCAAGATCGTGCCACTCAGACATTGAGTATCAAACTGACACTAGACAATTGACTTTGGGTGCTGCCATGTAATAGCCAGATAAAAATGTTAAATCATATCTTGTCTTTACCCCAATCATGATGACCAACAGCTCTTCTTGTCTAGCCATGCTATGAAAAAATAAATGATTCAAAGGTGGTTGATCAATACCTATTGATTGCTACATGATATTTTCCTAATGAATCCGAGTAAAAAAACTGAAGTCTGGACAGACCCTTTTTTCCATTATAGTGTAAGATTTAAAAATAGACCCTAAAGAATATAACCATTGCTTTGGTGAAAAAACCACCCAGCATGTCAATTCAGGAGAATCAATTCAGCATGAAATTTTCTATAACCTCCTACCTGCAAAATACATTAGAAGACTGTGAAGTGCATGAGGGGAAAAATTGTTTCTGCACATAACAATGTGCAATTAGTGTATACACTAGTCTGTGTTTCCATTTTATATCCAAATGCACTTTGACAAATTATTATGGTTAGAATCCCTTGCTATTAACCATACAATTATGAATGTTAACAGACATGAGACAGTGAGCCTAACCCATTCAATATTTTATATATATATGTACTGATATATAAATATATATCAAGAGAATCTCAGGTTGGACCAATGTAAAAACATCTGTATAATCTCGGAAAACAGCCTCCCTAACCCAGTAGGCAGAGAGTGTATGTACAGTAAGGAAGAAGGACGTGTTTATGCTAATGGTGATTGAACTTTCCTCTTTACAAACAATTGAAGATACAATGTATTGTGACTGAATGTTTCTTAAGTTTGTTAATTAACATAGGGCTTGTTTTTTTAACAATTTTACCTCTATTAATGGTTTTTAGCCACTTCTTTTCATCTTACCGACTGTGCCAAACATTGTGCCTGACTAGGCTCAGAAACATTTTATATTAAAACACAGTAAAGCTACAGCCTGCCTGACAATAAACAAAGGTGACAATACAAATGACATATTTTAACAAGACACTGACATACATAAAAGTGATTTGGAATGTTACACAATCTTGGATTCCACTTTACTAAGAGAGACTTAAAGAACATGATTTATTTTACTAAATGTAGAACTTCCTTTTCAACTGTTCTCAGCTAAAAGGAGATGGGAGGACTAAGCCAATGAAAAGCTGGGGATGATTAGATGCACATGACAGATCAGACATTTACTAAAAACAATGTGATTTAAGACCCCACTTTTTGTTGCCAAAACAGCAGTCCCATATGCATATGTCAGTACCTATCAAAAGTGGTTGAACTGATGACAGCGTCATGGGAACTGGTGACAGGGTCATGGGCGAGCAAAGGCTGGCCTGTGTGGTCCGATCCAACAGATGAGCTACTCTAGCTCAACTTCCTGAAAAAGTTCATCCTGGCTCTGTTATAAAGGTGTCAGAACACAGTGCATTGCCTATGGGGCTACTCTTTTGGTGACAAAAGGGGACTTACACAATACTAGGCATAGGTCATAATATTATGGCTGATTGGTGTATAACCAAATCTAATAACAAGTCAAACAAAAATGTCTGCCAATTAAACAAAATATATAAAGCCAAATGTCCAAAAACGTTTTGTATCACATGTATATGCAAAACATGATTAAATAATAATATTCCCTGAATTCAAAACTGATAATTTGCACTTCAACCCAATGTTCATCATTACAAATACAAAGTACTGCAAAACAAAGTGTTACTGTCCATATACAGTACATATATTTGACTATCAGACTACTATACTACTTTTTTCATGTTAAGAATACATGTTACGGATATATGTTTTGCTGTTCTTATCAAATATGTAATATGTATGTGGCATGCTTCTAATCCTATCTTTCATAAATAGTGTATATCATTTTATTAAACTCCCATCCATACTGTACACATACATTTCACATTTGACGATACTGCAATCATTGATCATAAAATCTACAGAAATAATAATTTCAGACAGTTTTTCGTTACATTTTTACCAGAATTCTGTGAATAATGTATTTTTATATAAACTGTGACATTCCCCCAGATTGCAAAAGGTTTTGTCTAAGTAGCTATTTACCTCAAAACGCCTTTGGCACCAGCGAGTGAGTGGAGTTTGCAACCTAAAAGGGGATTTACATTTCTTGCAACTGGCCCACATTCAGACGCCTGCTAATATTCTCATGACGTGATTTGCATTTCTGGTTGCTTACCCACCATCAGAAGCTGGCTACAAGCCCTAGGCAAGTCATCCTAAAAATATGTTAATTTTGAAGAAAATGCATAAGCTCAATAAAGAAATTCACTCTACATTTTGTAGATGACGACACAACATTAAACCCAACAAAAAAGGCTGAAAGCAGGGCCACATGTTCACACATTTTTTTTTTATCAAGTTTTGAATTACAGACTGTAGGCTGCAGTAGCAACACACAATCAGTCAACTCATGTAATTTGAGATAAGACATTTATTAAAATAAAAACATTTTACCACCGTAATTTCAGGGCAAGAAGGCAATTTTTTGTAGTGTCATAAAAAAGTAGAAGTGGCAAAATATGTGATAGGTTTGGGGTTGTTGTTTATTTGTATGAATTTGTGTGGTGTATATGTCAACAAAGTCTTTTGTGGGTCTACATAAAATCTATTAAAGGGCAGAAATTTAAATTTGATCATTGGCATTTGTTATACATTTATTCAGAATAGAATAGCATGATAGTCTAGGGCTTGGTTTTTGGTCATTCGCAGTTTTTTTGGCCTTCCATTGACAATGTCTAGAGTTTTGGACTGAGTTTTGGACTGAAAACTTGGCTTCAACAATGAATTTGGGCATTTGCCCGCCTTGCAATTAAGGGCAGTACAATTGCACAGGTGGTGATACACACCTGTCAAAGTGCTTTGAAAAAAAATCAAACTTTTAACCTGAGGGCCCACTGCAAATCTGCTTAGCCTTCTAAAGAAGAAAGTCTGATGCGCCTTCGTCTTTGTTGGGTCAGGGAGAAGTTGAACAATTTCGTGAAGACACCTGACAGCTGGTGTTACATGCTCTGAATATATAATCAGGTATTTTGCCTGGCCCTGCAGATTTCCAAGTGTTAGCCTGTTTTACTCGAAACAGGCACAGCGAGTGTGATCAAGGCACACTTGTGAATGAGACCTGGGTCAATGTCTCACCTGGTTATATTAAAGTAGATAAATACAAATCACAGACACCTGGAAGAGCAGGTGCTGTCCAGCATAGTTTGCTCTTACTGTATGCTCACCGAAGCAAGCCTAATAGGCATTCATCTGGTAGCCTTGCAACTGGGTGACTCTGTAGGCTGTCCCAGTACGGTTATCATAGTAGGATACAATAATTGTCTGTACTTACGCTTTGACAGTCTTATAGTTTGTCTGAAATTTAGCTCAGTGCAGATGATGTTGCTTTAAGTAGGCTTTTTTTTAAAGTAAAAAAACTGCTTGTGTGCTCATGGCTGTATACAGCTTCTTGAGTGTAGTCAAGGAAACTAGACCAAACACAGACAGAACATACACGTTTACACCTTTTCACCAGTTAGACAATATGTCACCAATCCTGGTCCTGGAGAACTCCCACCCTGTAGGTTTTCACTCCAACTGCACATGATGCAGCCTCATTCAGCTTGTCAACCAGCTAATTATTAGAATCAGGTGGGCTAGATTAGGGTTAGAATGAAAACAATCCGGACAGTATCTTTTCAGGTCCAGGGTTGGTGACCCCTGAGGTAGACTTTGAAAAACATTCACATGGTCCATTCATATTTTGGACAATATGTAAATCAGTTAGGAGATATTGTGGGAGATTTTTCCTTGTAATGATAGTTAACAGAACAATTACCAATAAGTTGAAGCTTTGCAGTCTTTACATGGATTGTGTGACAAGTCAGCTAGATATCCTTTTCTTAGAATGCATAGAAATGATTGTTATATGTTGATTAATATTACTTTGTATTGTTTGGTCTTTCTTTAAAACTGTGGACCTCATAAACAATTTTGCAGCAAGATTGAAGTTATACAAAATATTGAGAATGATATATGTAGTTACGGAGTAACTGGTTTACTGTAAAATCTTGGAGACAAAAGGGACTTGCCATGTTGACTAAAGTTTGGATGCTTTGAAGCTCACCACATGGGGTTCTACTGTGTTTCAAATGCAAATGGTATTGGGGGAAGAAAAAAAACAAGGGACATATTTAATTGACTATTGCTGTTTCCTGAGGTTTAGAAATGCATCTTTTGTCAATGATTTCATTGGTGTGTTTGGATTTGAAATGTTAGAGTTAACCAATAAGGAATGAGTGTTTACTGATGTAAGGAGGACGAGAAAGGAGAATCGAGACTTCTCTCTGGGCTAAAGATGGGAAGTCAGACTTTTAAACATTAAAGTCTTATTTGCGCTAATTATCATATCTCCAGAGGGTTATTCCATAAAACTAGTTTAGAAAACAAGCCAGGCTTATTTTGGTTAGTCATGCTTATTTTCAGTGAATTCCGTTCCATAAAGCTAACTAAAAATAGTTCAAACTTATTTACCCTGGCAACTTATGCTGGGAAACTAACCTGGTCCAGGGCAGGCTAATTGTCAGGCTAAGCCTAGCTTGATGCGTAACTGGAATACCGTTAACACTGACCTGTGCTTGGAATGTGATGATTACATCAGACTCTCTGGCATGCTGCCATTTCATATAATGTAACCATTATCAGTCCAAATATTAAAGCAAATGCACTTTAATAATACATGTAATAGTACATTTGAACATACAAAAAGTGTAACAAATGCAAAAAAATGAAGTTACATTTGTTTAGTTGGTGTGATCGTTGTAATGAATCAATTAAATATGGAGCTCAAACCATATGTGTCAGACGCATAATCATGGCGTGTCCTTTCATCCTTAAGGTGGTGGATGAGGTAGCGATCATATGTAGGGCATTTCAAATAGAACGTACTGTCAGGAACAGGGCAGACCCGTTGGCTTTTTCTGACAACTACCTGCTTGAGCGGTAAGGATTCAACGGAAGGGACAGCATATATATTTGTAGATTACATTGTAGTTTCATGTGCTGTACGTGCTACATAAAATTGCCTGTCTGAGGAGAGGCAACCAAGTATGGCTGTAGAGGAAGACTGGGGTATTGAAGAAATTTCATTTGAGGACAATGAAACAGGAAGGGTGACCATACATCCTCTTTTCCCCGGACATGTCCTCTTTGATTACCGTTGTTTCAGCAACACTGTATTGTGCTAGCTACACGAATGCAGAGTTTATTTTTCAGAGATTTTTTTTTCAGAATAATAGAGCTCATTCCAATGCATGAAATAATCGTTGTAAATTCATTTTAAAGCTAGTGAATTATAATCAAATCAAATTATGTTGTGTGTTTAAGGAACTATTAAAATAGTTTGATAGGAAAAAAAGATTGTTTTTAATAACAATTGTTAAAGATATGCAGTACACTAAATGTTATGAATATATTGTCTCATACTAAACTATTCCTTGTGCCAAAACCGGTGCTATGGATACATGTTCAATAGGATGTGTTTAACGCAAATATAGTCTCAAACCCTCGAATACTTGAGACAGTATAGCCAACAAAATTTGATTTGATTATAACTCACTATCTTTAAAATGAATTCATAACGATTATTTCATGCAATGAAAGATTGTCGAAGTCATACAAGTCAATATTCCAAATCATATTTTTTCCCCAAAAAAAACAATTTGCTGGGATTATGTCCAAATAATTTAGCAAGTTGGCCAGGTAACCTGACACCGTTTCCTCAACAGTGTTGCTTAGTTACCTCTGCTCATGCGCGATAACTCTTGAACTCTTGGGAGCTGTGAATGCAAGTTTACACCGGATCAAAGTATTTTATGGATATAACCACGGCGAATTGTTTTTTTTGCAGCAAAAAATACATTTTGGAATACTGAATTGTATGACTTCGACAATCGACTAGTGTGGACTTCACTGGAAAATGGGAAATAAACTGAGGTATGTACACAAACTTATTTGTTAAAACTCGCTGTGTTTATTATAAGGAATCAGTGCAAATGGATATGGACTAAAAATGACATTTTGAACATGTTTGTTTGCTCGAAGCATGCTTTTTAACTTGCCCTGTAAATGCGTAATGGTTATATACTGACAGCAAAAGGTAAACATGGTTTTGGCAATACAGATTGTTTGAGTTATTAACGCTAAGGACAGCACTTCTGATACGCAAACAACAGAGCTACTTTTTGAAATCGCTCAGAATTCTCCTTTAACTGTCTATGCCTTACATTATCTGTACTTTGAAGGAACTGTCTGTAAAATACTTGAAAAATGTACACAAGATTAACATTAAAGTTAGAAATAGGCTGACACAATTGATAGGTAATTGATAGGTAAAAAAATGTGTCACTGTGATCAGGGCTGCTGACAGGAATCTGTGGGCCCGGGACAAACTCCACATTTTGGGCCCCCTGCTAAAGAAAATTACTGTGCAAAAACTAAATTTGGGGCCCCCCTCAGGACTGGGCCCGGGACAACATACCCGGTTGTCCCCCCTTGTCAGCTGCTCTGACTGTGATCCTTAGAATTGAAAGCTCCACAATAATAATTAATTAGGTTCTAATGGACAAAAACAAGATGCAAAACAAAACAGATTAACTAAAATAAAAAAGACATTTGAGGTAAAATGCTAATTGAAATGCTAATTCTCATTAATGACAATGCTGGATTCTGAAAATACTTTTTGCGGAAGAAAGAGGAGTTTCTGTATATATGCAAGTTGGGTAAGATTTAACTATTTTTTTCAGCAACGACGTGGGAGCCATTGGTGTGAAATGTCCTGCTCACAGACAGAATGACAAAACCTTCCCCTTGGCAGTCGGGGGATTGAACCTGGGTCTTATGGAGCATCTGTTAAATGAATAAAATGTCAAACACTTGAAGGTATTGAAACCCATCATGTTAGTGTGCTTCAACAAATCCCTTATATATTCTGCACCCAAATATAAAAAAGCATATATTTCATTATATTTCAAATATAACTACAAAAGGATAATAATGTATTTTTTTGTTATGCTATTGACATGCCATCTATTCACTTTGACAGTGTTTGTGTCCATATATCATCATCATTGCCAGGGTCCTGTTTCATTGGAAGCAGATCAAACTAGTATTATTGTATGGACTGCACTGGGTGCAGCGCTGCAGGCACAGGATGAAGGGGCGGTGCAGCTGGTACCGGCTCAAGGAGCAGAGCCGCAGGCTCCAGCACGGGGGGGGGGTTGCTGCAGGCACTGGCTAATGTGTAGGGTTTGGAGCCTTGGTCTCGGGTGGACGGGGCGGTGCATCCGGCCTCAGCTGAGGCACAGGGATGGAGCCCCGGGAGGTGCTGATGGCACTGACTAAGGCTTAAGGAGTGGAGCCCCGTCTCAGGTGATGGGGGCCGCGTCTCTGACCCTCGCTTGGAGAGTAGGCCCCCTGGTGCTGGCTTGGTGAGGAGGTCGGAGCCATGCCACTGCTGAGGAGGGGGATGTTGCTGGCATTGTGGAGGGTGGAGCCACTGGCACTGGTGTGGATGGCATAGCCACTAGCACTAGCATGGAGGAGCGGAGCCGCTGGCTGTCGAATGGACCATCATTGAAGGGGCTGTAGTGGTTCCAGCAGAAAGTCCAGCTGCAGCTGGTTGGCCGGTACTGACATGACCATTAGGTTTACTAGCTGGTTAGGCTACCTGGCTACCAGAACAGTTTAGGATGGGTCTGCTATTCAGCTAACCTGCCTAGCTTGTGGAACTGGAGGTGATGTATAATGACCAGTGGAATAGAGGTAGCTAGCCTGCTAACTAACCTAGCCTGCAGTTCTAGAAGATAACTTTATTTTCAGAATTGCAGGCTAGCCATGCAGATGGCTATGTATATTTCCAGATTCTTGGCAGTGGACAGTTTACATATAGAGCAACAAAACTAAACCTAATACATGAAACAATTAGACAATGACCGACAGTTAACTAAACACAACCAGGAACTAATATACAGAGAGACAATTAATGGATTGCAGTGTATGCTGTTGAATGTCAAACGAAAGCAATTGATGGGTAAAATGATGATGTAAATAGGACAACAAACATATAACACACAAAGTTGTTGGCGACTAGAGCCACTTCCCCATTGTGTCCAGGAGGGAGCTGTGGTAGTTATCATCTTTGTCAAAGCCAAACTTGTTTTAGAGAGAACTTACAAAAGTGTGCCTTAGTTTGTATGAGACTAAGCCTAACACACACCATATGACATCAATAAGAATATGAAAGGAAACAAGTGGGAAAATAATGTACTCCTTTCTGTTCAGTCCTGTGTGCCATCAGACAGAGAGGAGAGAATTGCAATAAAGGAAGTAAATAAACAACCTTATGTTACCTAACCCTCTACAATTCCATCTGAAGGTGTGAAGATACAGTACATTGCTACTAGGACATGAAAAGCACATTTTCTAACATTTCCCCATAAGGATTTGTACCTGCAGGAAGACAGCACTGAGATCAAAGTGGTTAGGGTGGACAGGACTGCAATGGCTCCCAATGTGATAATACCACAGGAAGCCTGATAACTGAGGAAAGTACAAGCACACTGCTGATAAACATCCAAAACTGTTATAGTGCTGAGTTATTGTAATGGTGTGTGCTTTTCTTCCTTACCATAAGGATTTGAGTCTGGAAACTATCATTAATCTTCAGCTTTAATTAAGCTTAAGGTAATTTGACTAAATATAGATTTCCAATGCTAAAATATCAACTAGTAAAGTTTTTTTTGGTGCTGTATCTCAGGAGGAGAAAAAAACTAAAATGTAACATTTTACAACCAGTTTATACACAGTTTATGAATTGCATAAAGTTATGTTAGCCTTAATCTTATCACAGGGATTCAATTAATAATTTCACAGGAGATGAGATGTAAACCAATCAAATCAACAAAGATAGTGCATTATAAAATAAAATCTAAAAAATATAATCAAAATGTAACCTCCTTCACAACAGTGAAGAACAGTATGGATCATCCTTGACTTATACAAATCCATGAGCTACCCTCTCCATAGGTCAATCAGATCATCCATGATCATCCCTTCAGCCTAACTACAGAAAAACATACATGTACAATTAGGCTCAGACACAACGTTACAGCTCAATCAACTAGGATTAAGCTGACTAATCCAATGGCTTAACCTGACGGAAATGTGTTAAACTGTGGGAAATGGTTTGCTGCACACATGGCTCGTTGAAAAGTTTTTACATGCGTGCCATGCATGCTTCTCACAATTTTGTTCTGTCTTTCTTTTGGGATAAGTTGAAAAAAGACGTTGAATAGAGGTTGAAATGAGGTTGACAAATCTTTCCAATTATTTTGCTCAGTGGAATCGCTGTAGGCTTTGTGCCAAGCGTGACAATGTCATTAAGATAGATGTCAGCTGAATGTGTGCTTGGTGAAGCTGATGAGGAGATTTGCATTGGGAGGGTTAATCAATAAGATACATTTTAGTGGGCAAAACGATCTACGAATATACTCTAAGTGCATGATTCAACCCCCTCTAAAATCCTTGTGTGTAGGTTGGCCATTTGTAAGATTCAATCACTGTTGTTTAATTGGTAAATCATGAGTAAATCCCCTATACAGGTACCCAACCTACGGCTTCTGTGTTGAATGAGCAGTGTGATAAGAATCTGCGACTTGCATACCAGTGTTCGGGAGTTTAAATCCAGACCGGCACTTTGTGTGTTTTGTTCTACATTGCTTGCGTCATGCAAAAAGACGATTGTCGGTCTTTTGTAATGTTAACCTTAATCCTAACCTTAACCTCAGTAACGACATATCTAACCTTAACCGTTAGTAACCTCATGCCTAACCTTAACATTTAGTATCCGCATACCTAACCCTAACTGTGAAAGACGATTTAATATTTTCTTATCATTTTGTTGTCTGCTTATGGATCCTACTGAACAAATAAATCTAACAAAACTATATACATATCATGGTCCTTTCTTAAATATTCATCATCCTCTCCTTCATGGTGGCAAATCTGCCCACCACTTTGTCCTTGTCAGGGGCGGCAGCAGGGCCCCACCATGGATTATCAACTGTGCTGACTTAGTTGAGTTTTTATGTGGTTTCGGTGCAGAGTATGTGAGCGGAGCGGAGTGGAAGCAGAGCGAGGAGCGGAGCTGACCCAGTTTAAAAGAGCGCAGAGCAATGTTTGAGCGGCCCAGAAGGATGGGTTTGGTAATATTGTAATATGACTTCAAAATCGCTCCAATTATTTTTTTAATTGTTAACTCCATTAACTATCGCAGCTTGTGCTCTCGCTCTCTCTCTGTCGATAGTGTGTGTGTGTTCACTATAACGGAACATCGCACTTGTAACGTACGGCCCTGGAGGGGCTAGGATATGGACTTCCCCTTTTGTTCTATTAGTTGTCTCCTGTGTTTATGTACTGTTTAAGTGTCAGTGTCTCTAGTTTGCTCCCTCACGTGTTGTGTTTTGGCTCCCTCTTGTGTCTGTTTCATTTATAGCTCCCAGTTAGGTCTGTCAGCCATTATTAGTTGGTTACTCCCTTGTCGTGTCACATGTTTCCCTTATCCAATAGATCCCTGTCTCATTTATTCCTTGCCCAGGTGTTTGTCATTGTCCCTTGTTTGATTTTGTATTTAGCCCTTGTGTTTCCTCCTTGTCTTTGTCATTCATTGTAATTCCTGTTGCTGGTTCTGAGGATTTATATATTCTGTTTTGCCCCTCGTGGCCGTCTTTTGTTTTCTGTAATTAAACCATTTGAATTATTGGAACCTTCGCGCCTGTCTCT
>JACXGM010012975.1:0-23550 GCA_016801145.1 Umbra pygmaea
ATTCCCACCTGTCTCACTCTCTTCATTCCCACCTGTCTCACTCTCTTCACTTCCATCTGTCTCACAGTTCTCTCCCATCCGTCTCCTCTTCACCCCTACCCGTCTCTCCCTCTCCTCACCCCCACCCGTCTCTCCCTCTCCTCACCTCGAGCCGCTTCACTCCCATCTTCTCACACTTAATTTCCGCTCGTCTCACTCTCTACATTCCCAGCTGTCACACTATTGGTTTTGCATCATGTTTCTCTATGAACCTCCCCATCTATCCCTCTCTGACTCCAGGTGTAATTATATTTGACCCTGACTCTTAACACCCTGTCTCTCCTCCCTCTGCACTCTAATGGGGTCAAATGCTTTGTGTCCTTGGTAGTTTAAAAGCTTTGTGTCTTTTATTATGTTGCAGTTCTTCAAAGATTAATAATAGGATGTTAATAATTAGCCCCTGGGATAACCACCTTCATGTGAAAACAAGACGACAAAAAGAACGCTCTGAAATATTCTCAGTCTAGAGTATTCTTGTCCTGCATCCTCAGCTCTATTTATCTGCTGCAACCCTTTTGTCATTTTCTACAGAGATTTTTCATGGCTCACAGTACTAATCTACAGTACAACAAAATCATCTCTTGTTTACTGCGATTCAAAACTTTGTGCATTCTTGTTTTACTAATCTGGTGTGAACAAATAAAACACAAAAGTTTAGGTTCAGTAAAACGTACAATTGTTTGTATGTGGGATGAGGATTAGCGCCTCTAAATCCGAGTCCATGACTCTCAGCAGTAAACCGGTGGATTGCATACTCCAGGTAGGGAATGAGTCCTTACCCCAAGTTAAGGAGTTTAAGTACCTCGGGGTCTTGTTCGCAAGTGAGGGGACATTGGAGCGGGAGATTGGCCAAAGAATCGGAGCAGCTGTGGCGATGTTGCATTCGCTTTACCGCACCATTGTGACGAAAAGAGAGCTGAGCCAGAAGGCAAAGCTCTCAATCTACCAGTCAAGCTTGGTTCCTACCCTCACTCTCTGACAGTCCCTTGACAACTTTCTGCTAACCTTTGTTCAGCGTCTCAATTTCTGAAATCTCCGCGAGCCCTCTGCCCATCGTCTCAGCTTTAACACTCTGCACTCTCGGTGGGTAAGTTTCCTCTTAGTCATTGAGTAGTGTTTCCTTGTGCTTCTGCCTTCTTTGGTTGGCAAACGTGGTGTGCTGTGGCCTCACTTTACCTTTTCCTGCGAGCCCTCTACCGCTACGTCTGTGAGTCCCATAACACCTAATGCAACCGGTAAGCAAGTTTCCACTTGGTTGGCGAGCTGTTTTGTTTGGTTTTGTGGTTCACACCTAACATCAGCTGGGTTTGGCTAATGTGGTGTTATTTTAATGTGGGTGGCCATTCGGCTTTCTGTGAGTGCTGTCTAAAATTGTGCAAAGTAATGTATTTTGCTATTAACAACTCTCCGATATTGAAACCGTTGGCCCTGGGCTTTGTTGGGCTTGTTTTGTTTCTCATTGACAGTATGGATTTTAATTATACTCCTTTGCAACTGTATAACCTAAATCGCCCCTCCCGACTGGAAACTTCATCAAACTGCAAAATGTGGATGGTTTTATGACTGCAACCCCTCTATATCAGTACCTGTGATCTGGTCGCTGAGATCAAAACGTTTCCATGGTAACGATGTGATTCCTTATCGTGCCAGGACTCTCAAATCACTAACCAAAGATGCGGTCTACTCGTCAACACATGATTTCCATCGACACAATTGCGCTCTTTTGAACACTCGTTCCCTGACTGGCAAGGGTACACTGCTCAATGAAATTACAACTGAGAGAAACTTGGATTTACTTTTTCTGACCAAAACCTGTCAAGCGCCTGATGATTTTATTTAGTTGAACCTTTTAACTCCTCCTGGCTATAGTTATCTGACAAAACCTCAGATAAGTGGCAGAGGTGGTAGTCTGGCAGTGATCTTTAAGAACAATTATAAAGAGACTAAATATGACATTCTTGACGTTGCTAGTTTTGAATGTCTCACTTAAAACTTGCTAGACCCATTCCACTTCTGATTTTGTTGATTTATAGACCCCATAGACATAATGCAAACTTTTTCTCTGATATGACTGAACTTCTCACTCTCGGCAGTGCCCAGCATGATAGAATTATGATGCTGGGTGACTTTAATATACATGTTGATTCTGATTTTACTGCTACAAAAGACTTGATGTCTGTTTTTGATTACTTTGACGTATCTCAGCATATTGATTTTCCCACACACACTCATTCTCATACCCTCGATTTGCTCTGTAATATTGGTATTGACAAGGTGCATGCTAAGGGTCATGACTTGGGCATCTCTGATCATAAACTAATTGTCTTTGACTTCTCACTTCCCCTTGTAAAAACAAAAACAAAATCTACCATATGTTACCGTAATCTGAGATCTGTAACTGTTGACAATTTCTCTGCTGCTATTGCTGTCTCTGCTCTTCCTTCCATGCTCACTCTCCTCAGTCCAGATGAGATAGTTTCAACTTATAATGAATCTATTTGTAATGTCTTGAACGAGCTTGCTCCATTAATAACGAGAACTGTCCCCTCTACTCATTCCTCCCCTTAGTTTACCCTGAAGCTTAGAGCTATGAAAACAAAATGTAGGCATCTTGAAAGACTCTTCAAAAAATCTTCTCTTCTTGTCCATGCCATGTCCTTTTCAGATTCAGTAGCCAATTATAAAGAAGCACTAAACATTGCTTGCTCCGACTATCTTTCTACTGTTATCAACAAAGCCAAGTGCAAACCTAAAGCTCTTTTTTCTAAGATAAACAAACTGGTCAAACCATCCCCTGTAGCTATTACTGGTTGTGTTGATCTCTGTGAAAGTTTTCAGTCTTTCTTCCCACAAAAAATTGCTAACATTTACCAATCCTTTTCTCCAACTGCCTCTTCCCATCCAAGTTCATCTCTGACAGGCTGTCCGCTAGATACTTTTTTTCTCACAAATACATCTATGGTTAAAAAACTGATCCTCAAGTCTAATTCCACTTCCTGTACACTTGATCCTATTCCAACATACCTTCTAAAAACCATTTTGCCGTCAATTATTCAACCAATCACCAAAATTATAAATAGATCTCTTGCCACTGCCTATGTTCCGCATTATCTAAACTAGCAGCCATCACCGCAATTCTAAAGAAGCCCGGCCTCGACAATGCCATTCTGAACAATTATAGACCAATATCGAACCTCCCATTCGTTGACAAGATACTTGAGAAGGTAGTTGTGGCACAACTGCAGTCCCACCTAGAGAAATATGATCTTTTTGAACCGCTTAAATCTGGTTTTCATGCTTATCACGCACGGAGACAGCACTTTTAAAGATGCTTAATGATCTCCTTCTGGCTTCTGATTCTGGTGCCCATAGCATCCTGGTTCTTCTTGATCTTATTGCAGCATTTGACACTGTATGCCACTCTAAACTTCTTTCTCGATTGTCTGAAATAGGTATCACTGGTGCGGCTCACTTCATATCTATCATATAGACAGCAATTTGTTAGGATTGGCGCAAGTCGATCCTGTACTGTCACTATTTCTCATGGTGTACCCCAAGGTTCAGTACTTGGTCCTCTCTTATTTCTCATCTATGTGCTGCCACTAGGGCAGATCATTCAGACAGCATGGGCTAAACTTTTATAGTTACGCTGATGATATTCAAATATATTTCACAGTTAAAGCCAACCCAGTTTGTCTACCCACTTCTGTTGTCTCCTGCCTTCAGGAACTTAAAACATGGATGTCTGATAATTTCTTACAACTTGGGAAAAATGAACTCCTGTTGATTGGCCCTAAATCACAGAGTCAACCCGGACATGACATTTTAATTGACATCCTAATCTTGACACAAGAGGTGCGCAGATGGCTCAGTGGGTAGGGAGTCAGACTTGTAGTCAGAAGGTTGCCAGTTCGATTCCCGACTGAGCCAAATGTCGTTGTGTCCTTGGGCAAGACACTTTACCCTAATTGCTCCCAGGTCGTTGCTGTAAATAAGAAATTGTTCTTAGTCAACTTACCTGGTTAAATAAAGGTTAAATAAAATAAATAAAATAAGATTAGGCCTTCAATAACTGTGCGGAATCTGGGAGATTTGTTTGATTCCTTGTTATGTTTTCACTCACACATCAGTCATACTGTTAAATCTTGTTTCTTTCACTTGAGGAATATTGTTTGTATACGCCCCTCTCTTAACTCTGGAGATGCGGAAACTGTTATCCACGCATTTATAACCTCCAGTTTGGACTACTGTAACTCCTTATACAGTGGCCTATCCACCAAAGCTATACATCGCCTTCAAATGGTACAAAACTCTGCTGCTCGAGCCCTTACATTTAATAACAAATCTGCACACAACACTCCTATCCTTTTCCAACTTCACTGGCTTACTGTTTAAACTTTTAGTCCTAGTTTATAAAGCCTGTCCTGGCCCTGCACCAAAATACCTTGCTTAGTTAGTGCAACCATATGTTCCTGTTATATATATCTCTACAGATATAAACTCTCTACTGTGGGTGGTAGGGCTTTTAGTGTTGTAGGCCCTAAGCTATGGAATAAGCTGCCCTCTGATCTTCGTGCCATCCCTAACCTACAGACCTTCAAATCTTAAAACTCATATTTTCACTACGATCAGTAAATAATTATCTATCATTTTATTTCTCTACCCTCCATGTTGTGTCTTTCGTTTGTTGTCTCCATTTGCTTTTTTGCTTGTTCTAATAATAAGCAGACTGCCTGTCCTTCTGTCTGTTAACTGTTTGCATCATTTTGTAAAGCGACCTTGGGTTCTTGAAAGGCGCTATAAAAAATAAACATATTATTATTATTAGCTATGGCCATGAAGGCTGGGTCATAAACAAAAGAACGAGAATATGTGTACAAGTGGCCGAAAGGGGTTCTCAGGAAAGTGTCTGGCATCTCCCTTAGGGATATGGTGAGAAGCTCAGTTGTCCGCCAAAAACTCGGAGTAGAGCCGCTGCTCCTTCGCGAAGAAAGGAGCCAGTTGAGATGGTTAGGGCATCTCGTAAGGATGCCCCATGGGCGTCTCCCTAGGGAGGTGTTCCAGGCACATCCAGCAGTGAGGAGGCCTCAAGGACGACCCAGGACTAGGTGAAGAGATTATATCTCCACACTGGCCTTGGAACGCCTCGAGATACCCCAGTCAGAGCTGGTTAATGTGGCCAGGGAAAATAAAACTTTGGGGTCCCCTGCTAGAGCTGCCGCCCCCGCGACCCGACCTTGGATAAGCGGTTGAAGATGAGAGATGAAAACAATAGGCATTAAATGTTTAGTTTTTTCTTTAGCTTAGGTGTAGTGCAAGGTAACAGGGAACACTGATTTCTGTCTCAGGGTTAAGTGTCAGGTCCCCACAAGAATAGAAACAGAAAAAAAGACGATGTAGTCATTTATTTTATCCATGAAATTAATATTTATTCTATGTGCTAAGAGAGGTGAATTGACAGGAATAATGCACCTGCACCATATTAACGCACATTAATTAACTTAATTAAAATTCTGCAAACAAATATAGCTGTCATATACAGCTGTAAGAATGCAGCTGGCAGGATTAATTAATGTTTGAAAAAAAGGATGGCCTCCTCACAGTAAGCTACACCTAAACCTAGTCTATTGTAAAAAATTATAGATAAGCTATACGTTTTAAATCGTAAAATAATCATTAAGAGCCAAATCAGTTTAAAGGGTCTATACGTGAACACTGGTTTCCTTTATTATAAATGTAGTATGTTGTACTATACATTTTGATTTTATAGCTTGTAATTACAGTTGTTTGTGACAAAACCCGACTCGGCTCCCTATTACATTCACCTATCTTGCAATCTGATTTTGAAATGGAACCCTATTGCAAAGAAATACATTGTTATCATCAAAAGTCGTAAAAAATCTGTTAAATAAGATAGGACAGATTTTGTGGTGCACTAGGGTTATTCTACAATTATTTTACATTTTTCTCTTGCATTATTTCACTTGCCTACCACATATTTTGTTGAAAATGAAAGCTATGGCCTATAGCAAATAGGAAAACACCAGGTGAGGCTGTTTGTCATTTTAGCCAGCTCACTGCGCTGCACGTTTGTGCGCTGCCAGAGGCAGCACGAGTCAAGTTCAATGTTAACAAAACATTGTTTTTGATAACGACAATGGCTGACATCCATCGTCGAGAGTCAATGTAATCGTCCTATTGCCCAGCCCTATTTCTGACACACCTGTCTGTCTTTCAGCACGTGTCAGTCAGCATGACACACAACCACACAACCACACACACACACACACACACTAAGAAGTCTCTACTCAGGCACAGGAAATATATTCCTATTGAAAATCCATAACTTTAACCCCACAAGTCTAACCTGGGTAACCGAAATGTAAACAGCAGTTTTCCTCATGGGGAACAATAAAATGTCACCACAAGGTTGCATTTTCCTTGTTTTACTATTCTTACAAGGATTTACTTACACACAAACATAAAACTGAGATGACCTAGTGCTCCAGACATCCTTTTAAAGCCCACTATCTTGTCATCTCGCCTTGTCCCTGGCTTTGCTGATCCTTTCTATCTTCATGGGTGTCTCTCTGGGTAAATACTGCTCCTGTATTATTCAAGCTGATCTCTGCCAGGGACAGATAAAGTTCCGGCCTTTTCACAGCAAACAAATCCCTAAACCAAAAGACACCTACCTCATACTCTTCTGCCTCTATGAGGAGTTTGGCTGTGGTAATGCGGGATTCATACGGTGGAATGAAACTCTGGAGAGAAAATACAACTAGTTAGAAACGCATCAATAATTTGGGCTCCAGATGAACATTTTCTTAGTATTTAATTTGTTGACAAAGCAAATGATTTGGTTGCATTCACAAAAATTGATTTTATAGTAAAACATTTGTAATATTACTTAATGTATACACAAAGATTACATTTGTAATTAATACGTTTACAATGCTGCCAATCTCATCTATGGTTGGGCTACTAGAATTGGGCTGTAGGTCTCTATGACTTTAGTTACAAATGCAATCATGGCTACACTAAATAGAGTAAATTATATTTTTGTGTGGTTCATTTAGCTAGTATAAACACGTACATTTCAGTAAGTGCCTTGTGTGATTTAATGCTAGATTTCAATGTGGCATATTAAGATGAGTAAGGAAAGATGGACTCATTATTCTAGCCCTCTCCTCCAGAAAGACAAGTCTATCACTGGCATGATGTAAACATGTGGTTTAAATGAGGTACATTAATAAACTGCAGGCATTCCAAAAAAGAGTACTTCCTAATACATTTAAAATGAGGTCTGGTTGCTGCCTGATTGTAATCAAGTGTTTTCCTTGAAAACTGCAGGGGAGATGAGTGAATTGTTGACAAACTGCACATCAAGGCCATTGGTTGGTTTCCCACACCTGGTTTTTCTTATTTCTGACACATATTGGACACAGAAACAATGAAAGGAGGAAACAAAAGGAACTTCAGAAAATACACATTCTGTCCTTTCATTTTCATTTTTCCCTCAATACACCCAGTACCCTACCTCCGAACAAAACACCCAGTACCCTACATCCAAACAAAACATCCAGTACCCTACCTCCAAACAAAACACCCAGTACCCTACCTCCAAACAAAACATCCAGTACCCTACCTCCAAACAAAAAATCCAGTACCCTACTTCCAAACAAAAAATCCAGTACCCTACTTCCAAACAAAACATCCAGTACCCTACCTCCAAACAATACACCCAGTACCCTACCTCCAAACAATACACCCAGTACCCTACCTCCAAACAATACACCCAGTACCCTACCTCCAAACAATACACCCAGTACCCTACCTCCAAACAATACACCCAGTACCCTATCCAAAGTGGAACGAGTAAAGCCAAGAAAAAGGCATGAAGATGCAACCACTCTGTCTGGTGTTATGACAGCACAGGGTCACAAACAAACAGGGTCACCCTTCTCTCAAGATCCATTATTTTGGGGCAAAATAAATTATGTGATCTGTGACTGACTCTTGGAAAATGTTGCTCTCAAGAATCTGACCGCATATACAGCTGCCTAATCCTGTCTAATAGACAAGCCAGCCCGTGTTTGTGTTACCTGGGTTTGGTCCTCCATGTCCTGCCCACTGGGTGAAGCATCAATCTGCTTCAGCGCTGGTAGCCAGGCTGACACACTTCTCCTCAGGTATTCCCTCCCCTCCTACACAAACACACACACACACACACACACACACACAACCTTTATTGTCCTTTTAAATGTGTAGCTGTACATTTCAATCTCTTACACTACAGTTACTGTATTTACCAACTGCATTGTTAAGGAGCAATAAGCATTGAGCTACTTCCACAAAAACATCTGCTATGACGTGTTATGTGACTAATAAAACATTGAAGCCTCTTAATGTCAGCCCTAAATACTTTAAGCCACAGTGCCATCTGGTGGCTGGAGATAGTACCGGTACTTTTAATTCAAGGTAGAATATTGCAAAACTGATGCCCTAAGAAATAGTTTAGTAGCATCTAACTCCTAGCTTTTACCATTTTTCTCTAAACATATAGGCTGTTGAAGAATGCTGCAATGTTTGAACTTGTATATAATTATTCAAAGTTATGATTATTTTGTTTGTGCTTTTTGCGGTCTCCTTGCCCACTCCCTCTCACTGTTGTGACACGTGTGCACAAACCCAACTGCTCCATAAATAATTCTGCATTAAAAACTGCCATAAGCTAATTAACAAATGTGTGTATGTGTGGTACTCAGTAGATTAATGTCTTATGAATCCATTTCCTCACATTATCTCTGATCCCTGCTTTAAAAAGGTCATAAATCAGCTTAAGCCTCACACACACTCTCTGATACAGTGATAGTGTGTGTGCAGGGCTTGACATTAACTTTATTGGCCACTTGTCCTTTGGAAAGTTAAGTCTATTTTTTACTTGTCCGATAGCAAAAACTACTTGTCCGAAGCAGACATTTTTATTTTTTATTAACGTGCATGTGTGTATTTCTGGTAAAGAAGCTATAGGCCTACATTTCTCCCGTGTCATGTTGAAATCAGGGAACGTAAGGTAAAAATGTACATTTTAAAGCTTCCCTTGTATTCAGGGAGGGATTTTTGCAATGGCACCAAGGTCATTAAGGCCATCTAGAATAGCCAACTCAATTGCTCTTAAAGGCAGCAATTCAATTCAATGTGAAGCACCATCACATTTAACAGGACCTGACACTAACATTTTGGTCACACACTGGCAAGTACTACTATAGTCACTCAGATTATTTAGTCAATGTGTTTGACAACATTCTCTCAAATAATTGATGTCTTCCTAGTTAGAAATAACATGGTATACTGCTGCATCTTTTTTTATACTTCTGTGACCGCAAAATAAGATGTAAAGCTACCATTTTAAGGTTACCATAGTAACGGAATCCGCAAAATCACTTGCTATCTTGAATCCGACTTATTATTTTTTTCAAACAGTTTCAGTTCAAACCCGTAACCAGGCTGGGAAATTAACTTAGTCACTGTGGCTGGTGGATGCCCAAATTTTTCGAGCCAGTTCTACCAATTCAAAGCAATAGCATCATCTAGGATTGCTACAATACCCTAAATTCATTAGTAATGTCTTATTAATATAGGCAAAATACAAAAGGGACATGTTGTGAAGACAAGTCTATGGATTTCCAGATTGTTGACAAATTGTGCTAATCAGCGTATTTGATGTCCTATTACTACTTTTAGTTGGATACTTTTAGATGTCCAACAGTAGGTAGTTTCACATTTGAGAGATGTAAAACCTTGTTGTTGTAACCTATTCCACAATATTTGTTTAATCAGCATTTCATTTTATATTTGCAAATTCATTTTATAATAATCTATTTGGAAAACATCTGGGATTACTAATAAAATAATCCAAGCATTGATTTAATTAGCTCACATCTAAATTGCAAGCAGCAATGAAACCAAACACAACACAACATGAAACATAATAAGAACCCATATTATGGCAAAGTAAGATACTTGAGTTAGAATCAGTTTTTAATCAACTTAAGTTTGCAATTGAGAACTTGGGACAGCCTCCCTTTACATTTGTGTGTGCGTCGTGCGTGTTTAAAGATTCTCTGGTCAAACGAGAACGGCGCCTATCAGAATCCAATCACAAACTCAGACTCATCAAACACCCCCACCCGTGTTTTCACCAATGAGCTGGTTACTTATTTAACTTCATCGATCATGAAGAAAAACATTATATAGCCTAATCGTATCATATTCACATTAAATCCCTCACAACTGTAATACATCTTTTGTCCTTGATATTTTCTACATCGACTTCATCTAGCCTACTGTGGTTTAATATTGGGGAAATAACTAGCTTTTTTCCGACAGACTAGCTCTGCGAAACCCATTAAAGTATGCACCTTGAAAAACGTGCGTCTTTGTTAAAGAGTAAGCATCTTCATTTTTGTCCAACGCATTTATCTCCAGTCTAAAACAAGTAATGCTTAAGGTAGCCTTGTAAAAAAATAACAAAAATCTATTATTCGGTTTGACAATTCACCCAACATAGTGGCAAGGGGATTAGGCAAATTCACCAGCCAATGTGAATAAATCCCCGCATTTGGCGTGTGGTAATTTCCAACCCTGACTCCTAACAACATTCATGCATGTAAATTAAAAACGTCAGAAATTCAGGAACATTATTAAATATCTCCCTGTAAGGAAGTATTCTCTCAAGCAATGCTTCTGAATTCTCTTTCTGACACTGTCGCTCATTCTATTTCAGCCACCGTTGTTACGCTCAGTTGAATAAAAGACGCAATTGTTTTGTCAAACTATTAAACGTCAGAAACACTTTGAATATCACTACGGAATATTATCTAGACTATGTAAAATAAATAACAACCTTTATATGTGCATAGCTTAGACTACTTTTTTTGATGAAGTATTAACAGCGAATCAGCACTTGCTTTGTGTAAACAGAGCTGGTGGTCATGTGACCACCACTGTGCAGTCTGATTTCTTGCCAAAAACAGACAAGTCACCAGTAGCTTATTAATATGTTAAGCTCAATCAATGTACTTGAAATATTACAATTTATTTTACTTGTCCATCCGAACAAGTGAGTCTACGAGCTCCATCCAACTACTTTTTTTACTTCTCCCGGACAAGCCTTAAAGGTACAATATGTACTTTTCCAAAACAATAACAAAAGATGTACTTTGCATTAAAAAAGCAAACATCAATATACCTATATTATATATATTTCTTAGTTGTGTACTTACATTATCCTTAATGTTTCCAAAAACATTCAAATCCAGTGAAATTTGTAATAAAATTCGAAGACACGGGACGTTTCATTTTGTCTTCCGTTAATGGCGTCATATAACCTTTGACTTCTCTAGTTGTTCTAAGTTCCAGGGAACCGCCAAACATAATGTGAATAAATTACTTTGTCAATGAACATATTTTCTGCCGGAGACGCTAGATTGGAAGGTTGTCATTGACGACGATAACAAAACCCTTGATCCCACGCTACTTCCCGACGTCATCCAAGTACATATTTTGCTATTGTTTTGATTGAGAGACCCCTAGCGGCCAAAAACTACATATTGTACGTTTATTGTCGAGCCCTGGTGTGTATTAGTTCATTATGATGTAATTACCAGCTGCGTTGCATTATGCTGGATTCATTTTCATTGAGGGAAATCAGCATCACATTCATGATGATCCCAATAAAGGAAAGTCTGAACTGAGGTTAATCGATAAACTCTTTATGAAGTTAAAGACCCAACTACTTTGTTAGCTCCAGACCTCCGTACAACGTCTGACTACTCTGTGGAGCCTTAACTGATCATCAACACAGTGATGACAGCAATGAAAATGTTATTGAACGCTAAACCGTGATTGTCATTGCATTCTCTCTGATTTCATTATTATTTCTGTTTGACTTCCTGAATATTTTCTTATTGTCTGTAGACTGTTCCTATTTCTGGTCTGTATATTCATTTGCCTCCGGCATGACTCATCTAGTTTAAATATATACATTTTCATTCACAGATGGTTTGTTTTTCCGGCAGCCTGTTTCTGATATGCTGTGTGTGTGTGCTCACCTGGTGCTTCTCTGTACTAAAGAGGTAGCTGGCCATCAGCTGGAGAGCCTCTGGGTTGTCATGGTGATAGGACAGTGCCCTCTCTATGGCCTCACGACATTTGTCTCCTGCCCCCTCCTCCATACTAGAAACACATACAGAACCACACAACAAAATGGAATAAGAAATAAGCCTTTCAGGTAACAAACAACAGATTATGAACAACGGAGAAGAAAATAGAAAAGTTTGGATTTCAAAGCACCAGAGGTCAGTGAAGTAGATCTCTGCTACAGAGCAGTACGCCACGCACACATCCATCACTGTGGGGGTTTCTGACCTTGAGTCCTGGAGTTGAGGGGATGCTGCCCCTGCTCCTTCCTAGGGGGTGACAGGCAGGATGATTTACATTAGGGTTTCCAGCATCATTGACTGCCAGTTCAGTGTTTGTGAAAAATAAAACTGCAGCAACAGCGCCACCTACTGATCAGTGTTACAAATGCACTTCAGCAAGCGTGTGTATGTTCTGCCAAAACATGTCTGTTTCCTAATGTAATTATGCACAAATGTAAATTGTGTCATTAAACCTGCACTATGTAACTTTTTTGAAAACTACAAAAACTATGTTTTAGGAATAGTAAGCTTTAGGAAATAGCATATTGGATCCAAGGGTTGAAAACATCAAAATAAAAAATACAAAATACAGACAATAGTAGAATAGCAAAATTGACATTTTACTAACTAACTAACAACAAATATATATTATGGACAAAATAATCATGTGTCATTTTGGAAATTGGTATTATTGCTAATCCTAATATTTGGGCCGACAGGACAAATGAACAGAACGTTACATTTAATGCAGTAAAGTATTTTTTTGGATACTTTTGGGAAGGATTTGTTCACTGTTGTATTTTCTGGGGAGGGCAGCAGATTGGGGTGTATTTCACTCACTGTAGTTGATGGATGTTTCTCCAGCGTATGCAGTATTATTTCAATTCCTTTGGTGTAGTATTGTATGGCCTCATGGCCTGTGTGTATCTGACCTAGAGACATGTATTTACTATGACCCTTATCAGGACTCAAATCCACTGCATGCAGGAACACTTAAGAGCTGAGGTTAGGGAAAAGAAGCACACATTGTTTTGTATCCTTTTTGTTATGTAGCCAGGAAACCTATTTCCTCCTCTCCCTATCCCTAAACCTAATCCTAACTTTAACATCAATAATCTAACCTGTATGCCTAAAATGAACCTAATTTCAAACCCTAAACCTAACTACATAACCTAATGTCTAAATCTCAAATTAAACTTTTAAATCTCAAATTAAAAACATTGTGGGGACCAAACTGTCAGTCTCAAGTTGTAAAATATTTTTGGGATGCCCACATTAAATAGTAAACATGTATCACTCTCACACACACACACAGAAGGATATTTCTTTGGCCTTCTGTGTGTCTCCCAGTTCAGAGTGGATGTGTCCAAGCATGTCCAGGGTCAAGAGATTGTCAGGCTCCAGCTCTAAGGCTCGCTGACAAAACCTCCCTGCCATCTCAAACTCCAAACTGTCCATACACTCTTCTGTCTGGAACACAGCAGTATCAGCAGAAAGGTTAATGTAGACTGTGTGTATGTGTGACTGTGTCAACTCTTGACGCATCTGAAACAAGACAAAGATGGTGTGTGGATTTTACCTTCTCCAGCAGTTGTTCTACAGTATATTTCTCAGCAGTTTTCTTCTTGGCTTTCTCATGCATCTTCAGCTTCATTCTATCTTGAGGTGACAATCCTATCAGTCCAGAGCCTGTTGGCATACAATACTGTTAACAATAGCCTACAATAATTAGACTGGATAAAGTTAAAATATGGCTAGGTACTTCTTGTAGCAGACTATCGTTAGCTACTGTATTTTCGCATGGAAAACGACACTACTTGTCAATTTCAGCTACGTCATATACCTCCTTTAGAACGCAGATCTTTCCTCTTAACTTTGCTTTTCTTCTTGCCCTTGGCTTGGCCCCCCATTATTTCAAGAAAGATTTGTAATCAATATTTATATAACTAATTTAAGAACCACTGTATAAGGGATACACTCCACGCGTGTGGTCTAAATGCGCATGCTCACTCAGTGCTAACCCAGTTTGCATCTACGGAGTATGATAATGGACAAAAATGATCTTCTTCTTTTTTCAAATTATTGGCAGATCGCATCCAACTAAAAGTGCATATACCGCCACCTACTGCACTGGAGTGTGAGACCGGTCACAGCCTCCCTGCTGTATCCTCCTATAATGGGATAAAATAAATAAAGTCTTTAGCACTACCTTCTTCCCTCTACCTCCCCAAGCACCCCACCCAGGCACCCCAAGCACCCCACAGCCTCTCTAACCTTACTATAAAATATCTCCCTCTTAACATCATACCTTTCACAGAAAAACAGCACATGGTCCACTGTTTCCAACACCAGACACCCATTACACAAACCTGTATCATGTTTCGCAACTAATCTCAATGTGTCATTTAAACCTGAGTGACCATACCTCAACCTACTAATCTCAATGTGTCATTTAAACCTGAGTGACCATACCTCAACCTACTCCACACCACCTCCTCTCTCCTACACCCTACCATTCCCTTCTCCTCCTTCACTGACCTGTGCACATTATGGAAAAACCTGCCCTTCCCACCTGCACCCCACTGCCTCTCCCACACCTCAATCCCTGCAGCCCGTATCAAAGACTTGACCTCCCTGCGCCCCAATGCTACCCGAATGTCTACCTCAACCCTCATCGCAGCACTTTTTGCCACCAAGTCAGCCCCCACATTACGAATCACTCCAACATGCAAGGGAACCCAACAAAATCTCACATCCACCCCCTGTCGCTCCAACCCCATCCATATTCTAATCAACTCACCCAAAAATCCTCTCTATCTGACCTACCATTCACACTCCTTAACACTGGACTGGTCCGTAACCAAGTGGTGTCTCATTTCATAGGGGTATGTTTTCATCCCTAGCCCTTACCACTCGGCTTCGAGGGACAGGGGTAAGACGAAGGATTCACCCATAGTCTCAGTGCTTGTGATTGTACCCTGTCTAGTCGCTGTACCACCGCTTTGGCTGCCGCTCCATAAATAAAACACCTATTATTTATCGCAGATCTAATCAGTGCCTTATACACATACAACAGTGTTTGCCTGTTCGTCCCCCAATCGAAACCAGCCTCTGCCCTCATCAGGTTCAACACCTTCCTACACTTCACCTCCACATACTCCACATGCCTCCTCCAAGTAAGCCTCTCATCAAACCACAACCCTAAATACTTAAACTCCAGCACCCTTTTCAAATCCTTACCATACATATGCAGCTGAACATCCCCCACCTTCCACCTAGAATACACCACAAAACAAGATTTAGCCACCAACATCCTAACACCCCATGTCTTGGACCACTACTACACCACACCTACAGCCTCTTGCAGCTTCTTCATCACAAACCTCTCATTCCTACCTCTCTTCCATAATGGCCTATCATCCGAAACACATCATCAATCATCAATGTGAACAACACTGGACTAATCACACTGCCCTGTGGGGTACCATTACCCCCTCATACATCCCTGACAGTACCGACCCAACCCTCACCTGTATGTACCTATCAAACTAGAAATCCATAATCCAGTTATAAATTCTACCCCCAATACCCAGTGCACTCAACTTGATTAACACTCCACGTAGTGTCATATGGCGTGTCTATGTCAAAGTAATAATCTCCTTCATAGCAAGCGTCTTGGCTATCTCCATGCTAACCACCACCAATGCATCCATAGTAGACCTCCCCTTCCCAAACGAACTCTGCGCCTCACTCATCAATCCCGTACTCTCCAGGAATAACATCAACCTCCTCGCCGACATTTTTTCCATCAGTTTACACAAGATAGAAGTCAAAGCAATAGGCCTATAACTATCCACGTTCTCTGGATCTTTTCCCGGTTTGGCAAATGGCAGCACTACCGCCCGTTTCAACCCGTCAGGCAACACCCCAGTCCTCCACATTTATTATACAACCCTACTCTGGTGTCAGGAGTTCAGCTCATGTAGCACGGAATTTGTGGTTCGACATATATTTTGTATATCTTTATAATGTTGTAAAACAGGGCCCGCTGTAAAAGGGAGTGGGGGGAGCAGCGATTTTTGCAGGGTGCTGTGTTGACACCTGCTGATCAGTAATAAAAAAGTAACACTCTTAATATCATTATACACCAAGGGTGGGCAACATATGGCCCACCGGGCACTTTGATCCGGCCCGCAAGCGATTATTGAAATCACTTCAAAGTCGATTGATACTTGAGATATTCAAAGTGTCATATCTCCCGAATCATGCAAGCTTGAAACTAATGGTTGGTACCAGGACAGGGGTCGTTCATGTGGGTTAATCAGAGTTGGAGATAACAAATCTCAGAGTTGGGTACCTCTCACCGACTCTACTTTAGTTTTTTTTTAAAGTTACAGACTGAAAGCAGGAAGTGAAAATTACAAAATAGATTTCGGCAATGAGTAGGACATCACCCTAGACCAAATCAGGTTATATCTGCATGCAAATATCTGCACGCATATGTAGCCCAAAGAACAGAGGTTAAAACGATTTGACCAAAAAAGCTTAAAGCGCTAAACAAACATATTAACAACAATATTCATCTCAATTGATAAATGTGTTCATTAAATCAGGATTATACAACATGAATTATATTAAATATTCCTTATCTTCAAACAAATTACTTTGCCTGGCTCCATTAATATTTGTCATTGTTTTCCAGGCCACAACAGTTACAAGACACTGACTAGCTGACCGAAATGTTTTAAAATGCTTTCCTATCTTTTAAAATTAATCAAATGTGCTTACTATTTGTTTTAAAATGTAGAGTTTTTTTACAGTGCTGAATGTTATGTCAGACATCTGCTGTCATATACAGTAGCTATGCCATAATGCCTATTTCATTCCTCTCGTCATGTAGACATCTATTTTCTCAAATTTTTGTACTTTTTTGGTTGTGAGTTTAGTTTGAAATGTGTTTTGCCACTTGTATGTGTGTGTGGCGCGGGGGCGCTGCGGCCCTTGCCCTTTGTTTCAGAAACTCACCCCTGTTATAGACTCTATAATATAGTGTTTTTTCAAATCTTAGGGAAGGATACATGTTGGCTGGAATTTGAATTCCATACTCAAAATTATTTACAATTATTTGCAACCTCTTTTATATTCTCAATTCACATCTAACATATATTGGGACAGGTTTCAACCCAGTGACAATGATGTCAGCTTGTTTTCTGATTACTAACCAACTTTGCTTCTAAACAACGTCATTATTTAGAACCCTTTTCAAACGTTATCATTTAAACCCGCAGTACACTCTATCTGTATTAAGTTAATATAATAATCGATGTCCTGATGCATCAGATTTATACTTCCGGTGTGCCATCTGGCTTCTTGTCTCTGTCACTGAGTTTGGTCTGTTTCTTTCTTACAAGCGACGTAATACTATCTATGGCTACGTAGCTACGTACCAGTAAAAAAACGACGTGGAAGGAATTTGTTTTGGTTTAACGAATGGTCAGGAACATTCTGGATTTAGACCAATCCACAGTTACGTTCACTTACGTCACATTAATACACACTTTTCCAAAACAGCTGTTGTAAATACAGTCATGACAGACAGCTTGCTGTACATTGCTAGAAATATAATAGCACTTATCATACTTAGCTAACTACCTTAGCCATGTTTGATGAGTAATTTAAACATGTAATATGTACCGACTGAACGCTAATGTTGCTTGAGATTAGAACATAACTTCAATCGCATTAGCAATTGCTTGAACGCTAAAACCTGATATGTGATAAGCTAATGTTAGCTAGCTATAATCCGCTAAAGCTTCTTGTATACTGTCATTGGTTAAAGCACTAGCTGCTACTAGCTCTGCAGGCTAGCACGGACCGACGTGGATCAGAAAGAAAGAATTGAACAAATTAATTTGTTAACATTCCGACTCGCTCCAGTATAGCTGGTTTAGCTAGATATAGCGCTCTAGACTGCTGAACGGTCTCTGGTTTATACACGCTGCTACATTCCCAGAGAGAAGTGGGCCCACGCTGCTAGCCGGTCAGACGCGCCCACCTAGCTCGGCTACGTTGATGCTCCTCTCTTCCTCCTGTCCGCTGGTCAATCCAGAGAGACTGCCGTGTCACGGAACTCCGTTGTGGCTGATGCCACCGGCCCCGTCTGGAAGCGGAACACTGGTTCCTGGAAGGTCGAAGTGTAAACTACACACCTAGCTAGCCTGGTCCCACACGAACAGTTCCGTGGCTGTGTGCCAAAGAGTGACAGCTCTGTATTTGAGTGTGGTTAGTCCGCTAATCTCTAGTCTGAGCTGTAGGACCAGTACCAAGAGCCATGGGGGAGTTGAATAAAGAGGTTGTGGATTTAGTTTGGGGGAGACCAGGCAACACCAGTATTTCTGCTTCACTCTTTCGGAGATGGACCCAAGGTAACTGTTCTTTAAACCCCCTTCTGTATCTGTGTTGAATTAGGTGATAGGAGGATGTGACTGAGAGGGTTTCTGGGTTTCAGGGTTGGTCTTCAGTGAGACGGAACACACAGCATTGGAGCAGTTTGAAGGAGGACCCTGTGCAGTCATTGCTCCTGTACAGGTATGAAACAGTGTACAGAGCCTTACAGAAAGTGTCAAGTGTTTTTAACAACTTAACGTTATCAGCACTGGCACTGTTATTTTGCACTTTGGTCACCTGACAAGACCTCAGCTGAGAAGGCTTTCTGCTGTTTTTCATGAATATGAATATTAACCATGGGCATCAGGTGGTTCAGTGGTTACGGAGTTAGACTTGTAATCACAAGGTTACTGGTTTGATTCTTGAATTGGCCAAATGTCATTGCACTCCTTAAGCAAGTAATTTACCCATCGTTGCTCCACGGGATGTCCCTGTACTTACTGTAAGTCGCTCTGGATAAGTGCGTCTACTAAATGAGAAAAATGTGAGTCCATTGTGCTGTTAAGGAAATTTAAAAAATCTGTTTTCAGACACAGTTGGAATTTTGCAATGTGAACAGGGTTGATGATGATGATGTTGATGATAGTCTAGTTATTGTTGTCATAGTTTACCTAATGGTGTGAAACTGTTTCCTTCCAGGCCTTTCTCCTGAAGAACATCCTATTTAACAGAGAGAGCTCTAACTGGAGACACATCACAGGTAACCCAGACCTCTATCCCCTGACCTGTACACTTGATCCAAGAGAGCTCAGACAGGAAACGCCTCAAACATTTTACTGAATTGAAACCATTAGCCCACCTAGAATCAAGGCTAAGTAAAAAAAAGTAGAAGCCCTAGAAAAACACCTACTTCTTTAAATGTAACTTGATGTGACATATTCTCATGAGCTGTGGTGCAACCACTTGCCTTTAGAAGTTGTAATTCATTGGAAGTCCAACTGTGTGCAGCTATGGTGTTTCACATTATTTCAGGTTAAATACACCTGTCCCTGGAAGGTGCCACAGTTTGTTTGTACAATTCCTAACAAAATTGTCATCATGAAGATGAAGGATCCTACAAAACAAATCTGGACAAATGTTCTCAAACAGCAGCAGTCTTGGCAAGTGTTTTAGCAAGATTTATAGAAAATGTATGGAAACTAAGACAAAGAACACTATATCCCATCTTGATTTGTTTCAAGAATGAATGTTCTGATGCTGAATTTGTTTACATGTATGATGTGACTGACCATGTGATCATTTTGTTTTTTATGTGTGGTTTAGTGTCTTGTAAGCCTGTAGGGGCTGGGCACCATAGGTGCAAGACACTTAAAAAAACAACTAAATCAATCAGTCATGAGTAGAATTTACAAGGCTTTGAATATTCCACAGAGCACTGTTAATATCAGAAAAAAATGAATGAAGAGAATAATGCACTATTTTGGAATTGTCCTAGTCAGGAATGCCACCTATGGCAACTCTCAAGGAGAGAGCTGGCAGACACTGAATAATGCCATGGTGCCTCACGAAAGTGGCCTTTATGGGATAGTGGCAAATAGAAAGCCATTGTTGAATACATTTCATATCAAAGTTTTCCACAAGGAATGTGGCAGACTCTGAGTAGATGGTTCTATGGTCCGATGAATATATAGCTTTTCTTCCATGTTCCTAGAAGAGAGAACCTGGAAGAAAACTTGCAGAATAGACATGGGGCCGGTTGCACCAGCTGGACGTATATAGGTCGTGACTGTACGTCCGATCTGGAATGGCCGTTTACGCCAGACTTTAGAAATCTACCGGTTGCACCAACTGGATGTAAGCTCTCAATGAGATATGCCTGATTATATATTCTATGCCTAGTGGCTTGCAGGTAGAGCTGTCACGACCCGTCAACAAAATCGACGTCATCAATGACGTAAATGCGTCGATTAGCCAAAGGTACCGTCAACTTGCCATATTATTAAACTGGTATGATGTCAAATCTCGCCCGCGGGCTTTAAATTATGGGAGTATGTAATATATGTAAATCACAAATGTTAGCTGTGCGATCCACCCCAATACGTAAACATTGTTTTCCATCACTATTGAACATTTATGCTTGTTAAAACTAATGCTTTTCTGCCCTTTCTCAAGCTAACTGGTGAATTTATTTGTAATTCTTGTTCTAAAGTATGACGGTGCAATTTACTTTGCCTAACATTGGTTAAAGCAGCCAATTCCATATCCTGTTCATGCCGTAGTGCACACACACACATTCCTATTTAAGGCAACTTTTTTATGTCCAGCTGGTGCAACTGGCCCCAGGGAAGATTCATTTTCAGGCAGGTCCAGGACAATGACCCCAAACAGCCAAAGCCACATAGTGGCTTGAAAACAAAAATCTAAATCTCCTGGAGTGGTCATGTCAAATTAAAATATGCAGAAAGAGTTGAAAGGTGTTGTTCACTAAAGAATTTGAAGAAGTGTTGTAATATGCGAAGCTGCTAGGTTTAACCAAATAGACTCACAACTGTAATTGCTGACAAATTTGCCTCCACCAAATATTAGCTGTGAAAATACACTGATCAGCCATAACATAATAACCAACTGCCTAATATTGTGTAGGTTCCCCTTTTGCCTCCAAAACAGCCCTGACCCCTCGAGGCATGAACTCCACTAGACCTCTGAAGTTGTGCTGTAGTTTCTGGCACATATATGTTAGCAGCAGATCTTTTAAGTCCTGTAATTTGTGAGTTAGGGCCTCCATGGATCAGATTTGTTTGTCCAGCACGTCCTAAAGATGCTCGATTGAATTGAGATCTGTAGAACTTGGAGGCCAAGTCAACACCTTGAACTCATTGTTGTGTTCCTTAAACCATTCCTGAAGCATTTCTTCCTTGTGGCACGGGCGAATTTTCCTGCTGAATGAGGGTAATGCTATCAGGGAATACTATTTCCGTGAAAGGATGTTCATGGCCCGCAACAATCCTTAGGTAGGTGGTACGTGTCAAAGTAACATCCACATGAATGGCAGGACCCAAGGTTTCCCAGAAGAACATTGCCCAAAGCATCACACTGCTCTACCAGTTTGCCTTCTTCCCATAGTGCATGCTGGTGCCATGTGTTCCCTGGGTAAGATACATACACACACACCCAGCCATTCATTGCTGTATAAGAAAATGTAATTCCAGGCCACCTTTATCCATTGCTCCGTAGTCTTATTCTGATGCTCACATTCCCGTGGTAGGCACTTATGACAGTGGACAGCGGTCAGCATGGGCACCCTGGCTGGTTTGCAGCTACGCAGCTTCATACACAACAAACTACGATGCACTGTGTGTTCTGACACCTTTCTATCAGAACCAGCATGAACTTTTACAGCAATTTGAGCTACAGTAGCTCGTCTGTTGGATTGGACCACATGGGCCAGCCTTCGCTCCCCACGTGCTTCAATGAGCCTTTGCTGCAAATGACCCTGTCGCCGGTTCACCGCTTTTCCTTTCTTGGACCACTTTTGTTAGGTACTGACCACTGCAGACCGGGAACACCCCACAAGAGCTGCAGTTTTGGAGATGCTCTTACCCAGTCATCTAGCCATCACCATTTGGTCCTTGTCAAAGTCACTCAAATCTTTATGCTTGCCAATATCTTTCCTGCTTCTAACATATCAACTTTGAGGACAAAATGTTAACTTGCTGCCTAATATGTCCCCACCTGCTGACAGGTGATAATGAGATTTTGAGTGTTATTCACTTCACCTAACATCATAATGTTATGGCTGATTTGTGTATGTGAGTATATCATTGGAGAGACCAGAAGAAGTGGTAGAATATTCATGAAATTTTTCATGGTTCCAATGTATGTTTCTTAATCATTATTAGGAGTATATGTATTACACCTTTGGGAACTGTATTTACAGCTCTGGAGAAAATGTACAAACCACTACACATCTTTATTAAATATTCCCGATTGAAAACCTCTGGAATGTGATCAGTAGGAAGATGGATGGACATAATTTCTTTACACACTTGAATGCCGGCACTGTGGAGTTTCGAAACCATCTCCAGAAAATGTTTCGTATCGGGAATTGAAAAGCCATAGTGTACCTTTTCAGATGTATAACTATATCGGGACCGAAGCGGTTTTCGACTCGCCACCATCCACATGTCTGAAAGGGGTATAAGAGAATAATCTTGCAACACAAGCACACCTGTGGTCCTGGCTGGTGATCAGTGTTTTCAGAATGTAGGCTGACACATTCTAAAGTGGTTAAATTGCTACTAAAATCCTCATAGGTACCTTCAAGTGCTGTTGTGGAATCACATGGTGTGCCCTATTTACAGGACTCCTGTAAATCATTTGGTATGAAATGTCCAAATCTTGTCAGATGACATATGACCAACCAAGGGGTTACTATGAAAATGTTGAAGTAAATCTTCCACCATAGACTAACCCTAAAGCTACACTATATCCATCGAGTGTCCGGCGTTGCCATCGAACGTCTGCCATTAAGGACTGCTCACTTTGAAATAAATTATGCCTGCTATACTACTCACATTGTGTCACATCCAGGGATGATTTTCTTCCAGGCACTGCAGACAATTCTGTAAAGTACAGATTGACATTAGAACACTATTCAGACACACCAAGGTCATTTTACATTGCAGGCCATGCATTAAAACACCATTCAGACACACCAAGGTCATTTTACATTGCAGGCCATGCATTAGAACACCATTCAGACACACCAAGGTCATTTTACATTGCAGGCCATGCATTAGAACACCATTCAGACACACCAAGGTCATTTTACATTGCAGGCCATGCATTAGAACACCATTCAGACACACCAAAGTCATTTTACATTGCAGGCCATGCATTAGAACACCATTCAGACACA
>JACXGM010012976.1:0-23495 GCA_016801145.1 Umbra pygmaea
AGCTAACCAACCGTCTAGCACCACTGTAGCTAACCAACCGTCTAGCACCACTGTAGCTAACCAACCGTCTAGCACCACTGTAGCTAACCAACCGTCTAGCACCACTGTAGCTAACCAACCGTCTAGCACCACTGTAGCTAACCAACCGTCTCGCTTTGGAAAAGTTGACTTTTCTTGGTTTTGAGGAGAGCTTGCTTTTATTATTGTGGGTTTGAATTTACACAGCTACAAACTGTATGGAGAACCGGCTAGCACAGACTTACAACTGTCAAGAGCCAAACACCACAGTCAGCAATTTCCATAGTTAAGAACCCTTCTTCATTGATACCATAAATCTGCACTAGTGAGCTCTCTTTGAAGTGGTCATGACAAAACAAACCTGTATGGACAATAACCCAACTCTGATCCATTCCAAATTTCAGATCCTATCCAAATCACTGACTTAGTAGATTTGTCAGGACAAAAGAAGCCCTGGTGCCTGCTAGCATTCCCTAGTCACTTTTCCCCTTGACAATGCCATCCAAGCCTCAGAATTAGAATGAATCCTACTTCCATGATTAATTCATTTTGATCCACACATACAGTACAGTACACACTTTCCTAACAGCATTCTATAATCATACTGGTAAACATATTTACCCTCCCTTCAAAGTAATGATCCATTCAAACTCAGTGTCACTATAAAACAGCCATCAGTGTCAATGGTAAAAGAGAGTTTATACAGATTCACTTTCAATCAGGATTAAGGTGTATTTCTACCTGTGCTGACGGGTGGGATATTGTGTGGCTGGCAGCTCTGAAGCCTTTGATGCTTTCTGCCTTCAGGGGTTTTTGTGGGTTATTTTGAATGGGTGCAATGGAGCATGTAGTTCTTTCTTTCTCTCTTCTCACTCCCTGACACACCCACCACCAGCCTACAATGCAATCTGGGACCCGGTGGAGTGCTCTGTGACCAGGTTTCTGCAGTGTAGGTGTTGTGCTTCCCAGAACCCATCCTCCACTCTGTCTGTAGCTGTTGTTGCAGCTGAGATCCAGCACCCTTTGGACCCAACCATGGACCAGGTGAGAGAAAATGCCCAGTATACCAGCTCTGTTTGTGCTCTGTCTGGTAACCCATGCCAGACACCTTTTAAACTAATACGTCACCCGTTATTTATAACCATGTAATTTAATGTCTGGACCAAGAGAGAACAATATCTAGGCTTTGTTTACCACCAAGACCCAATGAACATCAGTTTGCAACGACTTGCCATTTGCCTCATCAAGTCATAACAGTAATGGACCATAAAGGTCGTTTAACTAGAAATAATAATTGACAGTGTCATATACAGTGGGGTCCAACATTCTTTGGATTTTGAAATGTGAGGTATTGTTGTCTTGGAAGATCCACATGTTACAGCATTTGGCAAATCGATCCTGTGCCAGAGCTTGGTGTCGAAGCTCCAAACTTTGGAACAAATGTTACCCCTGGCAATATGGGTTCAAGCCCTGGCACGGCCACTGTCCATGCCCTTCTCTCTCGCCCCCCTACAAGTCTGTCTCGCTAGCCTATACTTCTTTCTGTTCTATCATTAAAGAATACATACAAAAAGAATAAACACTATACAGTTCTGTGTACTTATATGTATTTCTTGATTAAGTAACAACAGACCGTCTTTTTCATTCAAGTGACAAGCTAACAATACTATTAAAATTTTATTTCTTTATATTTAAAAAATCTGAAAAGGCTATTTAAATGGGATAATGTTTCCCTACACAATACAGTGCTTTGTTATACACACAGCCTGGAATACACAATTTATTTCAACAATAGCCCGGGCTTTTGCATAGACTTACACTGTGGAACCACAACTCAACAAGACCTTAATGCAATTCCTAGTCAAATTTACAAACAGGCACCACATAGTGTAGGGCAGTAGTTCTCAAACATCCCGACAGACTCCTAGCCGTCTCACAGTTATGTTGTAGCACTGAACTATCTCACCTGATTTAAGCAGGTAAGGGCTTGATAATTAGTTGAAAAGTTAATTCAGGTGTGCTAGCTCTAGGATATTTTGAATACATGATGGCATGGTTGGGGGTACCCAGTAGAGGTTTGAGAACCACTGATGTAGGGAATCATTGTCCGATTTAACTTGCCTTTTCAGATTTTCTAAATATCAAGAAATTCAAGTTGAAGTGCCACAGCTCCAGCAATGCAGCAATAATGGAAGAATGCAAGAAGAAACACAATGTCTATTATTAAACAAAAATATGTAAAAAAGGAGACTAGAGATCAAGCATATTATATATTTAATCTGTACATGTAAACAGACAGTGCCCACAGAACAATACAGCATGTACATGTAACCAGTTACAAAACACGATGGCTGTGAGTGGCTGTAATGTATAGTGACTTATTTGAGAGCCAGTTTCTGTTTTTTGATGAGCAATCATTTGCCAATATACCATAATGCCTGAGGTAGAGTGGTGAGAAGGTTGGGTGAATCAGTAAATACCTACCCGGAGAATAACTCCTGATGAAATTGGAAGTGGAACTATGACTGCTACTACTATCTGTCTTTGTTACATTTGTACATTAGTCACAACCACTATCTCAGAACCACGGGCCTGATTTAGCTGGAACTTGTGTTAATGCCAGTTTTCAACATTACACAAATTGTCCAGTTGGGGGTGCTATAGGTAGCATTTTGCACGTTTGAGGACACTGCATCATTTGACTGTTGCCTCGTTTAAGTCTGTCTCCCATAATCTGTGACAAAATTAGGGCCAGGTCCAAGTTGTCGCACTTCTCCCTGGGACTTCCTTAAGCCGTTGGTATAGGAAGCTACTGCCAAGCTGCTGTCAAGTCCTAATCCATTGTGATGAGTTAATCAGTCCTAAACTTGTTTTTGGCTAGTTGGAATAGTTTAGGTGAGAGATGATAAAGATGGCCCTTTGCTGAAGCTTAGAGGTGACGGTTAGGACACTGCCTTTCCTCTTTCAGATTTTAAGGCTTCACCTTGATTGACTGATCAACTCAGGTCCACACATAGTTGATTCAGTCTCTAGGAAAGTTCTGTCCTGATTTGACCAGTTAATGACTGAGATAATAGCAGGAATGGTATTTCTAGAAAATTTGAAAGTAAAGTGTGTTCTGTTTTCTTGTGAATTAATGCTATGTGCATACGATAATTACAACTATGCTGCAAAGTAATTATTTTGAGATTTAAAGTCTGATTTATCTCTAAGATATTTTGTGTTTTTTAAACAAATTAGATTATATAAATTAATTTAACTTGATAATCAATTTTTGTTTGTGTTGTTTTAAATAAGGTGAGTTAGGGATGTTTTTATATATATATATTTTATAAATATATATATAAATATAATTATTATTAATTTTAATAATACTAACCAATGTTTATGCACCACCTAGCAACTGGATTCAGTTTAGCATAGAGCCTTTCATTTTATTACATGCATGAGTTTTAACCCACATCACTATGCTGTATCAGAAAATAGGCTGGCTTTACAGAAGTTTTTTTGAGATAAATGTAAAGATGTGAAGTATTATATTTCATATAATAAATAACACGTGAATGGCCTTACTGGATTAAAAAAAAAATTAATTCTGCAAAACAATTGTATTTGCAAAAATTTTTTTGGATACTATTGGATCGATACTTGTCAATCAATTAACCCCAGACTTTAGGCCATCTGTGTGGCAGCTCGGTGTTTTCCACTCAGTTCACTGTCTGTAGCCTGTCTGTGCACGTGTGCTTGTGTGCACGTGTGCTTGTGTTTACGTGTGCATGCCTCTAGCTAAGTGGACAGACGGAGCACAGACAATATAGTTTAGAATTATACTTTCTCCAGCATGTTTATGTTTGCTTATTGTTTTGAGAAGTAAATCAGATGCACCTAATGGTTCTGGGTTCTTGTCCCATCTGTTGCTTTGTTTTTGTCATATGTTACCCATCACCTATAGCCTCTCAATACTTCCCCATGCCCAGCTCAGCCTAAATCTTTCCATCATAACTTGCCATTATAGCATAGCACACACACACACACAAAATAATTACTCATTAGGTACACATAATGGACAGGGCTTGAAGAGATGCCAAGTATGTTTTCCTGATGTGCTCTGTAGAGATTAAAGACGGGCATCTTGCTGTTCACAAGGATTCAGATGCAATGACCACACAGCATAATTTCTCTGTCATAATAAAAGAGCATTGTGTGTCCCAAATGTCACCCTTTTCTCTACATTCAGCGCACTCAATTATACAGAGTTCAATTTGGGATGCAGATCAAATCTAGGTCACTATTCAGGGGAATAGTGTGCAGATTAGGACGCTAATGCACCACCTCCATGCTCTGGTTGAATTGGATTATTTTCATTTGAACGCTCATGTTGGACTAAACAATAGAGAAGAGCAAGTAGGTTAGCTGCGCCTCCCCCATGCCCCCGCCATGCTTGTGTCAATGGATTGTTTGGTAATAAAATGCTGAAGGTGCATACAGATGGTGACCCCACTGTACTTGTTGTAGTTGGCATATGATAAATTGGCCTTCTTGGTTATTAAACCTAGGACATAACATTTGAATTCCTCCTTTCAGCTAGCCTTGCACAGCCAGCTGATCCCAAAAGCTTTCTGTACATTGAAACCATTAAATCTATAGAAGCCTTATCAAACTGTTTTGCTTGGTCATTCGATTAGTACACAAAAAATGGTGAATGTCGTTAGTTGTCATGGTAACAACACGCAAATCGGTTTAATGCGGAAGTAGGCCGCTAGATCTTTGCAATGGAATGGTACATGTAAAAATGGCTTCCGCTCTGACCATTCTGCTACATTTATTTGCATTGGAATGGCACTTCTAATCATTACATTTCTATGATTGAAACGCTACACAGATATCCGTCCGGCTGTGAACAATCCTTTTGGGCCAGTTTGAGCTTAGGAGGTTGGCTAACTAGCTAGTGATTGACCTGCTAGCCGACTATTTGTTGTTGTGAAATGTGCCTCTGAGGTATTTTGATCTGATTGGCTAAAGGTCATGTCAATCACAGTCATATACATTTTTCTCAATGCCAATTGTAAATGCCCCATGTCCAAACATTTTGAATTTGAGCACTGCTAGACTGCCAGGTAGCATTTCAATATATGCTTCCAGGATCAAGCAGGTGCGTTCAGGTATCTTCACAATTGTAATCTTTTAGAAGTAGTGCAATACCTAAAAAGCAGTTTGACACGTGGTATCTACATGAAAAAAAATATTTTAATCTGTAGTTGTATTAGCGTATTGCTTGTCAATTTTTATATTTCTGAATTTAAAACCAATGTCACCTTAACATAATTGATCTTAAGTATTAATATTTTGAAATAAAATACTGAAAGAAAAAAACATTTGTAATTCAGTAATATGAGAGAATTGTGGTAAATTTGCACATTTTAACACAAACTCTTTCTGTGGCCTCCAATTGCTTTTAAAATCTAATAAAACTAAATGCATGCTCTTCAACCGATAACACTCTGCACCTGCCTGCCCAACAAGCATCACCACTCTGGAGGGGTCTGAATTAGAATTATGTAGACATCTACAAATACCTATGGGTCTGGTTACACTCTTCACTCTCCTTCCAGACCCACTGCAAAATATTCAATCTAGGATTGGCTTGCTATTCCATAACAAGGCCTCCCTGTAGGATAGGGAGAAGGGATTTCTAAGATATCCTAATGTATTGGTTGGAAGAAACAGCACATGTTGTGTTCTGAGTGACATCAGGTGTGGAACAATCTGTCATTACTGGTGGCTGATCCACTGTGTTTGTATTCTGTCTGTTATTCTGAAATCTGGACATGGCGTGGCGTAGATCCAGGATTTTACAGACCAGAAAGGGAATAATAACGCTTATCAGCTTAAGGAGATAAGATTGGGGGAATTATACTGGTAATCTCTTATGTATCCTCTTGTGACCAAGCAAAGATATGAAGACAGAAGATAAATTATCTTCAGGACTACCGGTATTCTGCCCTACAAAACTCAAAAGACCTTAACACGCCAGAGTGTAGAACTGAGAGAAATTACTTGTGAAATTACTTAGTGTTGAAATTGCATGCAGAATATGGGAAATGTGGCAAAGACAACCCACTATCTTTCTCCAATAAAACAACAAAATATACCCACTGTATTTGACCACACGATAAAGCAGATCTTTAATGTTCCAAAATGACAATAACCAATTTTCGACCAAAATAGAAGTTAAGGTATTTTCCCTTTGCAGGGCAGTATTGTAGATGGACAGTTTTCCTGAACATATTGTGCCATTCAAATCAGATCCAACAATTAAAAACACAAAGTGGTTAAAGAGTCTAATGATCACAAGGAACATTGTCTATGTGAACGCCCTCACCATATGGAGTAAGGTGTCGTTGGTTGGATTGGTGCCAGTGTTTCTTACTCTCCTGATAAGACCCGTTGTTTTAGCTCAGATCTGTCTAAAACGGATAGAGTTTAAGGATCCTAACCCTCCAGCTGACAAATGGTCCCTCCAATCACACTTATCGTATTAGTGGATTTATGAAGTAAACACCCCAAGATTAGCCGAAACAGGGGATGTCTATACCAAGATCAGGCTACTTATGAAATGGCATAGGCAGATTAGCCCATGGGCTTCGAACTTACAGTATGACCCAAGCCAAGATCTAGCAGCTGTGCAGGCAGACAGATTACAAAAGGCCCTTGACAATTTAGAGATGATTACGATGATCCACCCACAGCCCAAGCTATGCAGATCAGCCACTTACTGTTCATTTGGACAATTTTTATTGGCAGATGAAGGCAATGAGAAACAGCAGATATCTTCCATATTGAGTTTGAGTGGGCAACATGTATGTTTTTCCCAAGAAGGAACATTGTTAATGACTTTGAACTATTTACAGGGAAATTACTTTACAAAGTTAGACTAAATAACACTTTCTTGCACAAAAGAGAGCCAAATATAGTGGTGAAACATAGCATACCATTGGATAAGAAGATTGATAGATGGGTCATTCCACTATATGAGTACCGCCAGTCTACCTAGTAATGTACCTATAATATGTGATTTAAGTGTATTGTGTATAAATATATGGTACTCACAATATTAAATTAACCCAAATTCCTATGACACAGTATCTATTTTGCCTGTCAAAACCCTCAGTTCCTTTGTGTAAAAATGTATCTGACTTTAAATCAGGAAGTTTTCTTGTCCAGATGAATTTTCTGGTTTGGTTGGAAGTGTTCAAGTATGCAGTTACACATACTGTGTAAACGATATTCAGTTCAATAAAAAAAATACTGTACATTCAGTGCAAATATGGTCTAAAATAGAGAGGTAGATTATTTGGAATGTAAAGTGGCAGTACAAGAGAAATAACACTGGGAGAGGTAACGTGATGAACATGGCTGAGAATGATAATGTGCAAATTATACAAAGACAGCTGTGCAGTTCAAAATGTGCAAGATGCGTTAACGCTTTGTTGAGTGCGTTAGGACATAAATGGGCAAAGATGGGGGTAGAGTCAACATGTGCAGCGGTCAGACAGTAGATTTGAAAGTAATTTTATTTACTTTTAATGCCTTTAAAGTAGTGATGAATCGAGTTTCAGGGATTTTTGTAAATTATTCCAATCATTAGCAGCAAAGAATTGGAAGGAAAGGCGGCCAAATAAGGTGCAGGCTTTTGTAGTGACTAGGGAGATATACCTGCTCGAGCACAGGTTGAGAGTGGGTGATGCTATGGATATTAATAAGCTTAGGTAAGGTGGTGTTTTGCCTAGTAAGGACTTGTAGTCGAGATGGTACCAGTGATTCAGGTTCCGAGTGTGTAATGAGGGCCATCCAACTAGTGAGTAGAGGTTGCAGTTGTGGGTGTAATATGGGGCATTGGTAACAAAACAGATAGCCAGACCCCTAGGTATTTGTAATTTCTGACTTTTCAGCTCAGACCCATCCAGATTGGTAATGCTTGTTGGGCAGGCAGGTGTAGAATATCACCAGTTGAAGATCATGCATTTGACTTTACCAGAGTTTAACAACAGTTGGAGGTTACGGAAGGATAGTTGTATGGCGTCAAAGCTCTTTTGGAGGTTTTCTAACACAGTTTCCAACGTAGGGGCAGATGTATGCAGTCGTATGCAAAACTTTAGGCACCCCTGACAATTTCAAGGCTTTTCATATCTAAATAATTGGGTGTTTGTATCAGCAATTTCATTTTGATCTATCAAATAACTGAAGGACACAATACAGTGCAGTATAGTGCAGTACAGTATTCGGCCCCCTTGAACTTTTCAACCTTTTGCCACATTTCAGCCGTCAAACATAAAGATATGAAACTATAATTTTTTGTGAAGAATCAACAACAAGTGGGACACAATCATGAAGTGGAATGAAATTTATTGGATATTTCAAACTTTTTTAACAAATAAAAAACTGACAAATAGGGTGAGCAAAATTATTCGGCCCCTTTATTTTCAGTGCAGCAAACTCTCTCCAGAAGTTCAGTGAGCATCTCTGAATGATCCAATGTTGACCTAAATGACTAATGATAATAAATAGAATCCACCTGTGTGTAATCAAGTCTCCGTGTAAATGCACCTGCTCTGTGATAGACTCAGAGGTCCGTTGAAAGCACGGAGAGCATCAAGAAGAACAAGGAACACACCAGGCAGGTCCGAGATACTGTTGTGGAGAAGTATAAAGCCAGATTTGGATACAGAAAGATTTCCCAAGCTTTAAACATCCCAAGGAGCACTGTGCAAGCAATAATATTGAAATGGAAGGAGTATCAGACCACTGCAAATTTACCAAGACCCGGCCGTCCCTCTAAACTTTCAGCTCATACAAGAAAAAGACTGATCAGAGATGCAGCCAAGAGGCCCATGATCACTTTGGATGAACTGCAGAGATCTACAGCTGAGGTGGGTGAGTCTTACCATAGGACAACAATCAGTCGTATACTGCACAAATCTGGCCTTTATGGAAGAGTGGCAAGAAGAAAGCCATTTCTGAAAGATATCCATAAAAAGTGTTGTTTAAAGTTTGCCACAAGCCACCTGGGAGACACACCAAACATGTGGAAGAAGGTGCTCTGGTCAGATGAAACAAATCGAATTTTTGGCAACAATGCAAAACGTTATGTTTGGCGTAAAAGCAACACAGCTCATCACCCTGAACACACCATCCCCACTGTCAAACATGGAGGTGGCAGCATCATGGTTTGGGCCTGCTTTTCTTCAGCAGGGACAGGGAAGATGGCTAAAATTGATGGGAAGATGGATGGAGCCAAAGACAGGACCATTCTGGAAGAATGATGGAGTCGGCAAAAGACCTGAGACTGGGACGAAGATTTGTCTTCCAACAAGACAATGATCCAAAATATAAAGCAAAATCTACAATGGAATGGTTCACAAATAAACATATTCAGGTGTTAGAATGGCCAAGTCAAAGTCCAGACCTGAATCCAATCAAGAATCTGTGGAAAGAACTGAAAACTGCTGTTCACAAACGCTCTCCATCCAACCTCACTGAGCTCGAGCTGTTTTGCAAGGAGGAATGGGCAAAAATTTCAGTCTCTCAATGTGCAAAACTGATAGAGACATACCCCAAGTGACATACAGCTGTAATCTCAGCAAAATCAAAAAAAAAAATGTGCAATATGCATCAAAACAGAGTTAGACATGTGCATAGATTTGGGCAACCTTGTCATTTTGTTGAATTGAATACCTGTAACTATCTAGCACTGATTAATTGGAACACACAATTGGTTTGGTGAGCTCGATAAGCCTTGAACTTCATAGACAGGTACATCCAATTAAGAGAAAAGGTATGTAAGGTGGCCAATTGCAAATTGTTTTTCACTCTGAAGAGTGGCAACATGGGGCCTCAAAACAACTCTCAAATGACCTGAAAACAAAGATTGTTCAACATTATGGTTTAGGGGAAGGCTACAAAAAGCTATTTATGCACCTGTCTAATTTCGTTTTGATGCATATTACACATTTTCTGTTAGTCCAATGAACCTCATTTCACTACCGTAATATTACTGTGTCCCTCGGTTATTTGATAGATCAAAATTAATTTGCTGATCCAAACACCCAATTATAATGAAAATTTCGGAACATGTCAGGGGTGCCTAAACTTTTGCATACAACTGTATATACCGTACACTGCTCAAAAGAAGCCCTTAGCTTTGGTAAATTCGTCCCGCTCTTTAGCGTGACGAGTCTTAAAATGTTTGATTAAGTTGCTGGTGTTTATATTTGCAACACTCGTGCCACCCCTCGAAATTGTTTGCATATGTTGCATGTCGCCGTCTCACTGGTGGGTACATCCAAAGTACTAAAGTACTGCCAAACCGTGGACATGATGCGCTAATGTTAGCTTCTTTTATCGAGGCATCAGTTGATCAATTCTTCTTCGCCCCTCTAAAACAGCAGCTGCCGATGGCAGCACAGCGCAACTGTTTTAAGAGCAACATAAAAGAACTGTGTCAGAGCTAACAGAGCTAACCAGTAAATAGATTCCTATTTCTAATAAATTACGTGGTATTTGCAGCAGTATCGGAGTCATTTTCAATACTGGTATCGGAATCGGAACAACTCTAAAGGACATCAACCCACAGCAGGACCAGTATCTGCTCCTTTGTTAGTGTTCCTTTAATTTTATTTGAGCAGTGTACAGTTGGAATCAAAGTTATTTAACCCCCATTGCAAATCAGGTTTATTGTCAACATTTACAGACTTTCAGCTGTTTGCAAATCAAACAAAAGCAGTTGATCTAGCTCAACACAATGCATGCATCAAGTGGATTCCGCAAATTCAACTGCAAATGCAACTGATAATGACGTCTCCTATCTCAAAATTATTCAACCCCTTAATGGCAAGCATCTTTAATACTTAGTCGAGCACCCTTTTGCTGTTATGACCTGCTGCAAACGAGATGCAAAGCCAGAAACCAGCTTCTGGCAGCGATCCTGAGGAATATTAGCCCATTCTTCATGAGTAATGCCCTCCGGTTCAGTAATGTTCTTGGGTTTGCGTGCTGCAACTGCCTTCTTCAAATCCCACTAGAGATGTTCTATGGCGTTCGAGTCAGGTGAGTGTGGGAAGAGTGTTCTTTTCAGCGTATGCTTCATTCTTCTTCCTCCAGACATACCGCTGATCCATCTTGCCGAATAGATCCAGTTTTGTTTAATTGCTCCACAGAACAGAATCCCAAAACCTGGAGCCAAATTTTCTTGTGCTTTTGCGTCAGTAATGGTGTACATCTTGGAGTACTGGCATGTAAACCTTCTGCGTTTAGTACACGCCTTGCTGTGCTCACTGAAACCTCAGTGCCTGTTGCCACCAAGTCTTGCTGCATGTCTTTTGCAGTTACTCAAGGGTTTTTCGCAGATCAGAAATCTGATTGCAGCTGTTGATAGCTTCCCTTATCTGCCATGTCCAGGTAGTGTAACCACTGTTCTCTTAAATTTGAACTTCTGAAGTACGCTTCCAATGGTGTCTCTGGGAACATTCAGTGCCTTCACTATCTTTTTGTATTCTGTTCCTTGTTTGTGAAGGGCGATGATCTCTTCTCTTAACTTTTTAGACCATTCTTTTGACTTTACATGTTTCTCACATGCAGTCCAACTTAACAAACCCCTAGCCAGTTGAGGTTATTCATGTTTTCCAGCTCATTTGTTGCACACCTGGTGCAACAAATGAAGCCCTTGATTAGTTGCCTCAGGTGTGCTTGAGACAACACCTGTTTTGCATATTTGTGCTGTTGTGAGGGATTCTATTCAGGGGGTTGAATAATTTTGAGGCTGGAGAAGTCATTCTGAGTTGAATTTTGATTTTGGGGAATTCATTCAAAATGTTGAGCTATTTCAATTGCTTTTGTTTGATTTGTTCATTGCAAACTGCTGAAAATCTGTACATTTTGACAATACACGTGATGGGGGTTGAATACTTTTGATTGCAAATATATACACACTTCTCCAAAAAAGTAAGGGAACACTCAAAGCTAAATATATTAAAGGTCAAGATCTTTACTGAGTAGTTTGTTGAGAAATAAATTATATAATTTCAGAAAATACCAAAATCACCAACCGATTGATCAAAGAAAATCAAAGTAAACTGTTGAAATCACAGGGTGTTCCAACTTGCATGAATTTCATCATGCCAACTCATAATGTGACTCAGTAGTGTGTATGGCCCCCACGTGTGTGTATGCACTCCCAACAACATCTGGTCACGCTCCTGATGAGATGGTGGATGGTATCCTGGGGGATCTCCTCCCAGACCTGGATCAGGGCATTATTGAGCTCCTGGACAGTCTGTGGCACTACTTGGCAGCGTTGAATGCACTGATACATAATGTCCCAGTGGCTCTCAGTTGAATTCAGGTCTGGGGAAAATGAGGGCCTACCAATTGCATCAATGCCGTCATCATCCATGAACTGCCTACACTTTCTGGCTACATGAGACCGGGCATTGTCCGGTACAAAGAGGAACCCAGGGCACACTGCACCAGCGTAAGGTCTGACGATATGTCTGAGAATTGCATCCCAATACCTAACACCAGTAGCCTGCTGGAGGTCATTTTGTTGGGCTCTAGCAGTACTCCTCCCATTCCTCATTGCACAAAGGAGCAGATACCAGTCCTGCTGCTAGGTTGATGCCATTCTACGGCCCTGTCCAGGTCTCCTTGTGTAACGGCCCGTCTCCTGGTATCTCCTCCATGATCGAGCCTATACTATGAGACACAGCATAACTGCTTGCCCTGCACATATTGATGTGTCATCCTTGGGAGGGGTTGGACTACCTGGGCAACCTGAATGGGCTTTAGGTACAGCCTCATGCTACCAGTAGTCACAAGGACAATAGCAAAATGCGAAACTAGCGAAGAATCAGTCAGGAAGAATAAGGAGAAAACAACTGTCTGTGGCCACCACCTGCAAAACCATTCCCTTTTTGGGGGTTATATTGCTGTTGCTTCTCCTGTGCACCTGTTGTCACTTTGCACCAAAACAGGTGACATTGATTCAAAATTGCTTATGCTTCCTAATTGGAAAGATTGACATCTGTTAAGTGTAATTGACTTGGTGTTACACTGTGATGATTCCATAATCCCTTTTGGATTTTATCAGTTTTTTCAGCTGTGTATCAAAAGAAAATAATGCACTTTTACATTATTCTTTTATAATGAAAAGTGCTTTGCAAATGCCATATGTTATTATTATTAAAACGTATATACTGTATGTCCAGGAACCCCGCCTCCTCTGACAGGGCACCTGGAGTTTTCTGACTCCGGGGACCTCCAGGCGCCAATAGGGTGTGAGACACTGTGCCGGCAGGGTCAGCAATGGCTGGGACGGACGGTGCCGGAACACCGGTGGCAGGTCTGGTAATGCTGGGGCCAGTACTGGTTGGGGCAGCAGTGGCTCTATCGGTCGCAAACGAGTCAACGACAGCTGGGGCAGCAGTGGCTGGTTCAGTGATGATGGGTCAGCAGTGGCTGGGTAAGTGGCGGCTGCGTCAGTGACAGACGGGTCAGCGGCAGCGCTGGGTGGTGGTCAGTGTTTGCCCAACCACTCTTTCAAGGGAGAAGGGACAAGCCACTTTTCACCTGGCCGCTTCTCTGCGGAAGGAGGAAAACAAAACGGCTGTCTTAGGGCTCTAATGATTAATCTAAAGTGATGCTTTCTTTGTTGGTCTTCTATTTTGTCACAGAGAGCTGAGCAAAGTGAGACTGAGTTTTATGTTATATTTATTACTTTTAGAGACAAAAAAAGAAAAGAAGCAAATGCAGTAGGGAGAACAGCACACTCTCTGGTAGAAACTAGAAAGCCGGAAGATGGAAAGTCACGATTGTCCTCTTAGCTTTCTTTCCCTCATTCAGAACGTAGCGGCGTCTGGGTCAACCTTCTTTCCATAGACTTACATTGTAATTAAGAGTCATAGAGGAGGATGTCCTCCAACCGATCTGATTTGTTTAAATATGAACTGACATGTTTTTCTTCCAATTAAAGGATCAGAGGATGAACGTAGTTTTATGTGATGTGGAACTGCTTTGTTCAGTTGGTAACGTTACGTTACAAGTACAGGCAAATATTCGGTTGCCTACGGCACCCAAAAACTTAGGAAGCCCAGAAAATATGTATTATTATAATTGTTTTGTAATAATAAAAAGTTTATTTTAGGCTGTTTCGCGCTGCACACTTGTACAAGCAGAGATCCTCGATATAGTGCGAATGAGCCTTAAAAACATCAGTTGTTAATGGGAGTGGGCAGGTAGAATTCCTTCCATAAATGTTTCAGTTGAACATAATTCCTAAGTCCGTGGCTGTCTTAGGTCAACAACTAAACTACAAGTCTCCCATCCTCCTCAATTTTTTAAGTCACCAGCCTCCACTGGTATAAATACTGAACATTGACGAATGGAATGAAAACATGTTCGATGTAATCAAGACAAAACGAGAACAGCAAGTCCTTATATGGAGGAGGGATTGTGTAAATGTTATGTCCATGAACCCTATGGCACATCAGAGTGGAGGACTTGACAATGTGAAAATATATTAAGATTAAAACGAATAAAAAATTAAAACAATTTTAAATTATTTGAAGAATTTAACTGACTTAATTGTTCTTAGGCTTTTAGAGTCTAATAGACTAAAAACATGATACAGTTTAAAGTCTGACAAATTAAGAACATGATACAATCTGTGTTCTTTGAAATACTTGTTTAATCATATTCTAATGTTTTATTATACCTTCAACAAACTCACAGAGATAGCGATTAATTTCATGAGCAAAGGTAGTTATTTGACCATGTTCAATATCGTTTACATCACATTCTCTTGCAGCCAAGTTGATCACAAAGAAAACAAGCCTGGAAAACTTTAACAAAAAAAACAGAGCTGCCTATATGTGCGCAAAAAAACAAACTAGTGGAGCTCTACTGCACATCAGTGAAAATAAAATAACATCAAAACAAAATCAAATTCAAATATTTATAGATTTTTAGAGCCTAACAAACGAATGAAAATGCTATAGCATGTGTTCTTAAAAATGTATATTTTAAAATAATTGTACAAAATACAAAACATATTTGACATTACAGATTTGAATCAGTGACTTTCTCTGGGCCAGTCCGCCCTGCTTTGCTTAGTACCCAGGTAGTAGTTAGCGCATGGATAGTTTTCTCCTATTCTGGCAATAGAAGTTTATAGTTAACATTAGCCTCTTGGTTCCTTCAAATTAGGATTTAACCGTGCTCAAAATATTGCATAGTGTTTTATAGCGCAGCTGTGACATGTGACTGGAACATTCTCCCTGACTTTTTGAAAACCGCTTCTTGTCATGGTGAGGTTATTTGTATATGCCCTCTGCCATAGTCATAGGAAGAGGTGTATTTCACCTCAGATAATGTACATTATTTGTTTTTAAAGCTGTACAGTTTAAAATCATTTGGCTGCACCACATTGTATTTCCAATGTGCAAATTTGTTGTCTGTCTGAATTGGACAAACTTTTCTTTTGCCAACTTTTTTTATGAAGACTAATTTAGTACCACTGAAGTAACAAATAAAGAGACAACAGAGATTTAATTCTTAAGTTACTCTGATGTAGAGAACTGGTCTTTTGAATCGGACAGGATGTTGTGTCATGCTTCCCACCCTGGCGGTTGGGTCTAGATCCCAGTTGGTCATGGTGATGTCTCTATGCAGGTTTGAAGGTGTTTGGTCATTATCAGGTTTCTTCTAGATGTTGAGGATTTCCAGAGGATTTATACCTGTATGTTAAACATTTTTCATTTTGTCCTTCTTGCAACCAATTGATAAGACAAAGTAAGCAATGACAGAAACTGCTGGCTGTTCCAGTACTGTCTGTCCCACTTCTGGCCTACCTTTGCGACGCTGTGATTTGATTTCTACACAGACAACGTATTGATCATGATTTTTGTTGAGTCTACAGATAATGTGTTAAAGTGGTAATGATGGGTCGAAAACTTTATTGCCTGTGTTGGACTGCGTATTACATGGTGACATGCTGAGTTCTTTATAGTGGGTAAAGGAAACCCTTTGTCCACTCTGATATATCATGTCTACCCAGTTTTTTTTCCTCCCATTTTTCTCCCTTACCAATTCCCACTAACCCTGCCTTGTCGGCAGCTCCACAACTTCTTGGACAGATCTGTGGGATGGCGAGGGCGCAAACATGATTCATCCAACCACATGTCGCTCAGCCACCGATTGTTTTTGCACTACGAATCCAACACGGAAGCTTTTAGTCAGATCATACAGGGGATGATTACGTTCATCAACTATACTTCCGCGAATTTACAGGCGCCCGATTTGAACACAAGGAGTCGCTGGAGAGCCAAGTGGCAGGATAGATAATGACTTATCTAACCCAAATCCCGAGCAACGCTATGCCAATTTGCACTGCCTCATGCAGGAGGTCCGGGGAAAGTCAGAGAACTCATAGTCAGGCTCAAACCACTGACTATCATGATGTAGACTGTCCTGCAAAGTAGCCACTTAGCCCACTAAGCCACACAGACCCCCACCCAAAGTTTCATTGTAGTACCCTGAGTCAATGATCAGGTTTATGGAGGGAAACATAGTGGTTTGGCTTGCTACTGACAACAACGAGTCAGCTTTTGAAAAGGTCAGAGTCATGTGCAGCGGTGCTAGGAGGATAACAAGTCTCTGAACAACAACAAAACCAAGCAGCGTTGATCATGGTTCAGGCGATGGCAGCCACATCAACATGGCCAAAGTCAAAAGTACAAAAGGACAATTCCGGCGCAAAATGAACCTAGGGGTTAATAACACATTGGTGCCGAGCGAACCGTTCTCTGGGATATGTTTTCATGCTAATTGAATGTGCCCAGTTTCAGTACAAACTGATAATTACCTTATAACGCTAGTTGTAAGGGCATGGATGAAGTAAAAAGAAATCGCTATTTTATACCACTAACAAGGTTAAAAATAGTACCACACTTCAACTGTAGCATAATGAGGGTCCCTACATGCAAACCGAAGCATTGAGAACTTTGTGAGTGTACAGACAGTTTATTAAAAAGATAGTTTAAAAGACAGTACCGTTTGCATATACAGCCAGGCAACATCCTCGGAAAACAGACTCTACCAGTCAAACCACAAACTCCGTGCTACGTGAGCTGATCTGTGAGCAAATTGTGTTTGATTTTAGTTTGCATTGCCAACTGTAAGTATTGCTCATTGATCTGCATGAATGACTGCAAAACCTCTAGCCATGGGAGATTCCAAGTAACAGTTCAGCTCACGTAGCACAGCGTTCGTGGTTCGACTGGTCTGGTCTGTTTTCCGAAGATGGCACCTGGCTGTATACGAGAATGGTACTGTCTTTAAATCTTTTTTAATAAGATGTACACTGTGGTCCTTTCTGATAAAGATTACCACTTCAACCTTAGGCAGCTTCAGATTGTTTTGCACACATACATCTAAACACTCACACTAAACACAGACCTCACACACACTGTGTCCTGCACTGACACACACGCACACAAGACAGCTAACACTGTTTTTGGAAATTACAAAGGAGGACACTTCCCATTAAATAAAATGTAGCAAATGTTACCATATTTTCTCCCCAGTTTCATGAGATTGTGGTTATTTGTGGTTACGACCATGACTCAGCTTTTCCCATCAAGACTTGGCAAAGCCAAATATTATAACTTGTGTCTACTGGTCGAACCATGTGCACTCCTGACCATGAATTGATAGAACTTATTTCAGGACACAATATAGATTAAAACTAGGACCTGTTTGTAATTGTACAGCCAGACCGGCATTCTTCTTAGGCCATTATTAACAACGCTGACTTTCTTTTCCCCACTCATCTCCTCAGGACTTCTGAAGCTAAGCAGAGGAAAGGAGAATATTTTCCATCGTCCTAAATAATGGGTTGTCGTAAAACCGTCTCTCTAAAACATTTGCTTTTGATTACTAGACGAAAAGATTGAGGTTCAACTTGAGGTTTGGTTTTTGGGCGTAAGACCCTATATACTTTGGGTTTATCCAGGGGTGGAGTATGTTACCGCTGTAGCTCAGTTGTGTTGACATACAGTACCCAGAAAGCACTCTGCCAGTCTCCTTATAAGAGTGGGCTCTGACTCCTGTGTTTTAGGGTAGGAGGGAGGGTAGTGGATTCACTTGAGGGCACAAATCAAACAGGGCACCACCTGAACACACCCTTCCCTACTCCCTATAAAGTGGTAAATTACCAGGTGCCAGAAGGTCTGGCTTGGTACTGAAGATGGCTGGATTCCCAGCAGGTATCACAGGAGAATGTACATCTCCCTGGTTCGGCAGATTTCTGAGCCTGTCTGTAAATCAACTATTACGGAATGTGCCTCCCAAATGGCACCATACTCCCAAAAGTGCACTATTTTAGACCAGTGCCATTGTTTTGCATAGATGCTGCATTACTGGCACTACTACTGTTCTTCACTTTTTTAAACTACTTTAACTACGGTATTACTTTAACTGAAGTAATTCACATGCTGGTGTTGACTTTGGTTTAGCTAATGTACATAGCTACTGTATGGGGTGTCAGATGGCTCAGTAGTTGGTAGGGAGTCAGACATGTAGTCGGAAGGATGCCGGTTTGATTCCCAACTGTGCCAAGTGGCGTTATGTCCTTAAGCAAGGCACTTTACCCTACATTGCTCCAGGGGGATGTTCCTATATTTACAGTGTGTCACTATTGTCCGCTAAAATACTAAAATGTTAGCCAACTTCTCTCTCATTGTGAGTTTTGTAGCAACTTGAGGCCGCACGTTTCTTCAAAAATTTTTGTTAACCTGAGAATGCAGAAAAATGGCACACCAGTATTGGTGATGTACTGTATTTGCGTTATTTAAATGACCAAATGAAAATTGACCATGTAATAAGAACATGTACATAATATATCTGCAGTAATACTGTAGTTGAATGATATTACAAAAAATATTCCCCAATAATAATTTGGTTTCCATACAAAAGTGTATTTTAAAATGCAGTTTCTATTGGCCAACAAAAGGCATTCAGGTTGCTGTTGTCAAATGGAAAAACGGAAACCTCTCACTCCTCCGTACAAGCGATATTCTGATCTACTTCCAGTCCGTAGACAAACAATGGCAAACGGGAGCAAGCAAAATCCACTGGTCATTGGCTGGTTGTTAATATTTTATATTAGGCCTGGATTTTACCTCCTGGGGATTGGTGTTCCTGTATAGGGACAGTGTTACATTCTCTTACATTAATTTAACATTTTCTGAAAATGTTAAATATTTTCTTTTAAATGGTAATGTGCATATACACCTCCTTGCTTCAGGTCGAGAGCTACAAACATTAACTCTAGATTTATGGCTGTAATTGAAATGTTAAACAATATCCTCAAATTATTAACAATTACTAGGCTTTCTTACACACTAAAGTGCATAATTTATATCAAAGAAAGACTGGCGTGCACCCATTGACAAAAACTGGAAGCACAACTCGTCATGTCCTTATTGCCATTCCTGTTTAAATGGCAAAATAAATACTGCATGCAGGGAATCATTGTCCCATCTAAATAGCTTTTTCAGATTTTTAAGATATTTAGAAATATACAGTTCATACAGCTTTGTATTTTGTTCTCACTAGAAAAAATTCTACAAATTTAACCTGTAAAAACAGTTTTTTCCTCATGTTGCACAAAGCTTTATTTACAGTATCTCACAAAAGGAGTACACCCCTCACATTATTGTAAAGAATTTCCACTTTGCTACAATGTAAAGTAGTGAGTGTACAGCTTGTATAACAGTGTAGATTTGCTGTCCTCGTAAAACAACTCAACACACAGCCATTAAGGTTTAAACCACTGGCAACAAAAGTGAGTACACCCCTAAGTGAAAATGTCCAAATTGGGCTGAATTAGCCATTTTCCCTCCCAGTGTGATGTGACTCGTTAGTGTTACAAGGTGTAAGTGAGGAGCAGGTGTGTTAAATTTGGTGTTACCGCTCTCACACTCCCTCATACTGGTCACTGGAAGTTCAACATTGCACCTCATGGTAAAGTGGTAAACTCTCTGAGGATCTGAAAAAAACAATTGCTCAAAATAAAAAACTCAAAATGCAACTAATAATGTTCCTAATTATCATACACAACAGAATTTCAAAACATTTTATAGTTGGTCTGAAAATGGTAATTTGTTGAATTTACAGCATTAGGAGGTCATATTTATTGAAATCAAAAGCTATTTCAATCAAACACATCTTAACAGGGCAAGTTATATGTTAACATAGGACCCCTTCTTTGATATCACCTTCACAATTCTTGCATCCATTGAACTTGTGAATTTATAGAGAGTTTATGCTTGAATATCTTTGCAGGATGTCAAAATAGCTTCCCAGAGCTGCTGTTTTGATGTGAACTGCCTCCCACCCTCATAGATCTTTTGCTTGAGGATGCTCCAAAGGTTCTCAATATCGTTGAAGTCAGGGTTTCTCTCCTTTTATGCCCATAGCAGCCAATGACACAGAGGTATTCTTTGCAGCATGAGATGGTGCATCGTCATGCATAAAAATGATTTTGCTACATAAGGCACAGTTCTTTTTTGTACCATTGAAGAAAGTGGTTAGTCAGAAACCCTATATACTTTGCCAAGGTAATTTCACACATTTATGGACCCTAAAGGGGCCTACCAGCTCTCCCCATGATTCTGACACAAAACATGACACTACCACTTCCTTGCTGACATCGCAGCCTTATTGGGACATGGTGGCCATCCACCAACCATCCACTACTCCATCCATCTGGGCCATCCAGGGTTGCATGGCACTCTTCAGTAAACAAGACTGTTTTACAATTAGTTTTCATGTATTTCTGGGCCCACTGCGACCGTTTCTGCTTGTGAGCATTGGTTAGGGGTGGCCAAATAGTAGGTTTATGCACAACTGCAAGCCTCTGGAGGATCCTACACCTTGAGGTTCGCAGGACCCCAGAGGCACCAGCAGCTTTAAATACTTGTTTGCTGCTTTGTAATGGCATTTTAGCAGCTGCTCTCTTAATCCGATGAATTTGTCTGGCAGTAACCTTCCTCATTATGCCTTTATCTGCACGAACCCGTCTGTGCTCTGAATCAGCCGTAAATCTCTTCACAGTACAATGATCATGCTTAAGTTTTCAAGAAATATCTAATATGTTCATACCTTGTCCAAGGCATTGCACTATTTGACGATTTTTCCGCAGCAGAGAGATCCTTTTTCTTTCCCATATTACTTGAAACCTGTGGCCTGCTTAATAATGTGGAACATCCTTCTTAAGTAGTTTTCCTTTAATTGGGCTCATTTGGCAAACTAAATATTACAGTTGTCTGTTTGAAATCGATTGTCTGAGTATGTGCATGTTTACTTACAGTATAATTGCACAAACCTAGAAAAAGCGGGCAAAAAAGGGCTATATGTTGCTAACATTTTAGTACCACAATGGAAGTTAACTAATCATCATGTTTACCTGCCCAGGGACAGCAGATGTAAATTCGCTACTGCCTAACTATGGTACAATTACTTTTAATTGTGCATTGTCTCTGTAAAAATAAACAATAAAAAAAATATTGTTAACTGTCCAAAGATTCTCCAACTGGACCATCTATTATGTGATTTATTATACTGATACTGTTTTTCCCCCATATTTTCCTCCCTTCCCGTGGCAGGATAGATTTTCTGATTAATTTAACCCAAATTCTGGGCAGCACTATCCCAATTTGTGCTGCCTTGTGCAAGAGGTCCAGGAAAAGACAGAGAACCCATATTCAGTTTTTAACCAGAATCGGATATTGTTCTTCATTTTTTTAAACAATAATTAATGTTATTATTATTATTTGTAATTAATTGTTCATGTAGTTTTTTTATTGTAATTTTTAAGCAATTAATTTCCCCATTCAAATGCATGGTGTAATAATTTAGCCCAAGTATGTAATTGAATCATTTGACCTGTAGATTGCTGTCTTTACGAGGATTTGGCCTAGAAAAACTGCATCAAACAAGATGGCGGCATGCGTGTGCACAAATGAATGAGCCAGGGTGTTTACTTTCACTTTAGTTATGCATTTCTAATATCTTAATCATATCTTGAGAAATATGGTATCCCATTGCTGAATATTCACTTATATTACAAGGCCTAATAAAAACCACATAGTTTGGAGAAGGATTATAATGACATTGAGCTATCAGTTGAGTTATCTATATAACAACATTGATATGCTGTTTACTCTTGTTCTGATGCATTCGGTACAGCGGGTTATGTTTTTTTTGTATATTGGCTTTGTCGTAAGCTAAGTCAGTGTCTTATAGCCTAATGTCCTGCTCGAATATTACTAACCAGAGTGGGAAATTATGCCAGTGCTTTTTCACATTGCAGGTACTGTTCTTAGCCAAAACAACTATCAGAACAAAAACAAAGTTAACCACAGCATAAACAATTATTGGCATGACCCCTCACCTTTAACTGGTGACTGGGCCAATATTTGTTTAAGGCAATGGTATTGCTGGTTGTTAATAAAAATACCTGCATACAGTACATATTGGACTGATAAGGAACACTTATAGCTATTAGTAGTAGTATTATAATGATTGAACATTTGAACAAGTTTGGCCAACCCTTGAGTTAACGAATTATCAATTATCCAGTAGTAGTATTTATGGTTTGTCAATATACAAACACCGGCCACTTAATTAAGTACACCTTGCTAATACCTGATTAGACCCAGTTTTCAATCAATCAAATTTATTTATAAAGCCCTTTTTACAACAGCAGTTGTCACAAAGTGCTTTGACTGACACCCGGCCCAAGACCCCCAAGAGCAAGCCACATAAGTCATGCACAGTGGCTAGGAAAAACTCCCTAGTATGTGGGACCCAGGAAAAAACCTAGAGAGAGGCCAGACTCAAGGGAGTGGCCAGTCCTCTTCTGGCTGTACCGGGTGGGAGATCTGAAGGTACACATATTTGCCATCAGACGTACCTGAGTTCTTCATGGCATAGATTCAACATGGTGCTGATGAAATTTCTCAGAGAATTTGGTCCATATTGATGTTATTGCATCATACAGTTTCTGCAGACTTGATGGCTGCACATCCATGATATGAATCTCCCATTCCACCACATCCCAAAGGTGCTTGATTGGATTGAGATATTGTGACCATTTGGGTACACTGAATTTATTGTCATTTTCAAGAAAACAGTTTGATATGATGTGAGATGGCGTGTTATCCTGCTTGTAGTAGCCATCAGAAGATGTGTATTATGCTGCTTGTAGTAGCCATCAGAAGATGTGTATTATGCTGCTTGTAGTAGCCATCAGAAGATGTGTATTATGCTGCTTGTAGTAGCCATCAGAAGATGTGTATTATGCTGCTTGTAGTAGCCATCAGAAGATGTGTATTATGCTGCTTGTAGTAGCCATCAGAAGA
>JACXGM010012977.1:0-23493 GCA_016801145.1 Umbra pygmaea
GTTTTTTAACGGAAAAAAATAAGAATTTATTTAAAATGAACAAATATTATAATTAATTAGACCATAATAGACTAGGTTAAAAAAATATTTTGCCAAGGCTATAACAAAAAGTGCATTATGCATCTAATTTCTGGGTGTGCCAGCTGCCTCTTTGGGTGGCACAAGCACACCCTGGCACACCCGTGCCTACGCCACTGATATAAACATGCACCCATTTCTCAAAAACTTCTCAAATTCATTGGATTTAGAGAGCAGCTGCTAAAATGCCATTACAAAGCAGCAAACAGGTACCGGTATTTGAAGCTGCTCTCTGGAGTCCTGCAAACCTCAAGGTGTAGGATCCTCCAGAGGCTTGCAGTTGTGCATAAACCTAATATTCGGCCACCCCTAACCAATGATCACAAGCAGAATTAGTTGCAGTGGGCCCAGAAACACATGAAGACTAATTTTCAAAATTTTATTTTTTACTGATAAATGCTGTGCAACCCTGGATGGTCCAGGGGGATTAATTGGAGTAGTAGATGATTGGTGGATGGCCACCATGTTCCAATATGGCTGCAACGTCAGCAAGGAGGTGGCAGACTCATGTTTTGGGCCTGAATCATGGGGAGAGAGCTGGTAGGCCCCTTTTGGTTCTCTGAAGATGGACCATGTTATAAAGCTTTATAAAATGTACTTCATAGAACGTTACTGCTAATTGATTAGGAATTTGGCAGGACAGAAAACAGCATTTATTACAGAACATGTATGGGACTGTGGGTGTTTTTTTAATTAATATTAAACTAAATTGGCAAGATAACAGGCACCGTATTCACATTACTGTTCCATGTCCATGTGGGCACATAGGCTACCTGTCTGCTTGCAAAATCTACCGTATACCTCAGAAGTTCTCCCAAATTACGTTCTCAGGAAACTATTTTGAAAACAAGAATTACGTTGTATGCCAACATATTTGGGGTGTTTTTACGTTTCAGCTGCACATTTTTCCTATTAGGCTATATTTGTCCTTCTATTACGATGCACCTGCATGTTTCATTTCGCCGGTTCATGCGAGAACATTCCACACATTCCATAGTGTTCAAAATTATATTCTAACGCTCATGGTTAAGGTTAGGTATATTGTTACTGAGGTTAAGGTTAGGATTAAGGTTAGGGTCATTTGCGCATGCGCAGATCGAAATGAACGAAAAGAACCAGTATACTAATTCGTACTGTAGGTACTGGATCATAGAAATAATAAGCCTTTGCAAAAAATAAGGAAAGATTTAAATTAATTAACCAAATACCGGATCATAGAAGTAATGCACCTGCGCAAATCCAAAAACATTTAAGATGATGAACTAATCTCATATGATGTCTGGTAGAAAGTTTTACATTTGAGGCAATAAAATAAATGTAACTGTCAGTGTGTGTTCTCTTCCATCCCGCAGCCCGCAGAGTATCATATTATTCAAACGTTTGTTCATTTGAAGCATTAGCAAAATGTAACAGCCTACGGTATAGTAAATAATCAATTCATTATAACGAAGATGTTCAGTAGAACGAATAGATGTGTGTAGTAACACATTATTTTAACTAACAATTAACTTAAAGCTTAAAATATGTATTTTGAACATAATTAGTTACTAGGATCAACAGATCCTAAAGTAACCTTTGATAAAGGTGCATTTGTCAAATAAGCAACAATTGGTCAAACTAGTTACGTGTTACAATTCTGTGAGTGTTCAGTCTCTCAGTCTACAGTGAGGAGCAAGCATGTGCAAATCCATGAACAAAATTGTACTGAATAATAGAGTAATGTGCCTGCGACAAAAGGAACGATATGAACGATTCAGGTACTAATACCCAGCAGTGTACTGGATCATAGAAGTAATGCACCTGCGTGAAAAAGAACGAAATTAACAATTCATGTACTAATACCGAGCAAGGATGAAGGCTTGGACTCGGAAGTTGAAGCAGCCCTGGGTGGATTCTGGCTATCACCTCGCGTTAGCATTCCATAAACTTCCGTTCTTTTTAGGGTCACTTTGACAGCGAATACATTCACATCTGAAGCGTTTAAAGACTGTATTTGTCCATTGTTTATCTCTAAAGAAACAGAACAATGTATTAAAAGCTCCATTACCTTGTATCTCACCTTATGGCCCCGTAGCAGCCGTTTTTGTGAATATATGCTAACTGTTGTGTCATAACCACAGTACTTTCTGTCGCACAGTAGAGAAATTACCGTAGAGTCCAGGAGAAGCTTGCAGGAAATCGGAAGACATGGAGGCATACAGTCAAGAGAGAAGCCCATAGAGAGTCCATGAAAAGCATCGGAACAAAATATTTTAGCAACGTTTTGATGGATTAGAAATACTTCCTACTCATGCTCTCCATCTCTGCAAGAAGCAAGATTCGTAATGATTCAGATTTCTCTTGGGACGGCTTGGCATTGCAACTTTCCAAGACGTCGCTCACGTTTCATATACCTTATCATGCTCAGCTTGAGGCTGCGCAGTTCGCTCGTCTACTACTGAAAAAGCGCTTCAAATTGACTTCACTTGCTCTCCATAGGAATGGATGGCATCTGTACGTCCATTCATTTTACTGTCTATGGTACAAAGCAGTATACTGGATCATAGAAGTAATGTGCCTGCACCAAAAAGAATGATATGATCCATTCAGGTAATAGTACCGAGCAGTATACTGGATCATAGAATAATGCGCTTATGCAAAAAAGAACTAATTGAATGAATCATGTACTAGTACCAAGCAATATACTGGATCATAGAAGTAAAAAAGAATAAAATGAGCAATCCAGTATTAATTGTACATACCGGTCTTTCAAAAGATTCGTTCAAAAAGAAAGAATCGTTCATAAATCGCCAATTACTACTGTCCACCATCCCCGTCCTCCACCCTACCAAAAAATACACTCTTTACATGCTACAGTAGGCTATGTCATGATCTTCATATGTTGATATTTTTTCGTAATTCGGTTTTTAAATTTACTTCCCTAGGAACGGAATTGACCCTCTTTACGTTCATATTTCACATATTTCAGTTATGCAAAGTCGTTCCCTCAGAACGTAATTTAATGCGCCTTTGGGCTGTGCAAAATACATGCCATAACAGCTTTTCTGCTAAAACCAGCACCTAAATTTCTCTAACAGCACTACCTGAAATTAACACTTTAAATCACACCTCAAATATACTGTATCTACTCCTTCCATCAGTGAAAGCAAGATAAGACAGGTACATTACCAATCCTTGTACAACCGTAAGAAGGGCAGAGCATTGGCTTTTACAAGTCAAAATTGCCAGCCAAAAATAGAGCCCGTTGATTCAGCAACAAAAAACATATCAAAAAGATACTGAAGATGGGTGCACCCTTAACTTTATTTCACAGTACTTTGTCTGAAAGCAGAATACATAGTATTAAGAAATAAAAAGAAGAAAACACTTTATTGTGCTCTTGTTATCTGGTGTACTTACACAACAGTTGTTTACTGTTTTTTTTCCACCGGTTTCCCAACATTTCTAATTTTAATGAGACACAGAAGTGCTACAATAGGCAGTATAAAAACATGTAGCTTACTTGCTAAATTATCTATAAATCTGACTGCTCTTGGAATCTATTGAAATGCATGTAGAAAAATTACAACAAATAAAGACTTGTCAACAATATCAACAAAGAAAATTACAGTCGCATACATATTCCAGAAGTTTAAGGCGGTTGAAATAAGAACTCAGCCAAGTTACCATTTGTATCCACAAAAAATATATATCGTATAGGTAATATACAGCGCCAGTAGTTTCATTCAGGCAATCATGGGACAATTGTAAATATCAAACCCTGGCATGTTGATACACTTTTGATAGGTGGCTCCTTAATTTACAAAAGTGTCATAACAGCCACACAATGTGGGAAGAAACAACCACACAAGGCTTCATCAACAAGAGCCTTCAGTGAAACAAACTACTTTGCTGTTTTTACTTTATTGGCTGAACATTGTAGACACATTTATATAATCATTTATGGGAATATATTCAATGATAAACCGAGTAAAGGTAAATAAAACTGGAGATTATGGTTGTAAATTGCAAAGGATGATGATTTCTCTGAAATAAAATTAAAAAGCTGCCATATACAGATTTAATTGTGTATGTTGTACATTCATCCATCAGGCTTTAGAATAGATATTCCAGTAAAGAATGTGAAATGAATTCCCAGCATCCTGCTTAACCAGCATGTGAGAAACTACAGAAGCCTTCTATGGAAAATATTCTTAGTATAACGGTAAATGATCACTTCAACTTTAAACAAGTGTTTTGGCTCTTTGAAATGCAGTAGAAAAAAATGAAAAAGAAATACAAATGGAAACTGATTTACTACTGTATGTTCACATATATCTTAGACCATGCAGAAACAAAATGTTTTAAACATTTCAGCTTTTCCTACTTTGGCTCTAAAGATATGAATTTTGTCTTGATTCTATCACAGACCTCATAATCAGTAAATACAGTGAACTGTCTCGTGGAATAATACATATAGAAAGTTCCAGACTTGAAATATTGTGCAGTTTGTTTAGTGGCCTCTAAAAAGTATATATATATATATATATATATATATATATATATATATATATATATATATATATATATTAAAGGAAACATTTAGTGATGTTTGCCAGTTAAAACAGGGTAATCATTAAGAACAAATAAATTAGTTGTTACTGAATTCCGTGGACTACACCTGATTCAAACGCATAATTCTTTCTGTTCTTAACAGCAAACCTTTGAAATATAGAACTTTTTTCTGTACATAGTTCCTTTGTAGAATGAAATATATGTGGGGAGAAAAAACTGTTTTTGTTTGATTGTTCAGAAGTTCAGAAGACATGTTTTTTATGTTTGTTACAGTATTTTCTCAAAGTACACAACAGCAAATCCACTGTCACAGGACTTGGCCATGCGATACCCAAATACCTATAATCCATATAATTAATTTGCAATATGTTTTCTTCTTGAAACATTAGATTAAAGTCTATTACCATACATTTCATACATAGTGACAAATTTGAGATCATTTCCAAGATGATAATTTCCAAGGTTCTTTTCGTATTTAAATCACAGTCAAAGTACTTTGCGATATATAAGTGTAAGTAATTGATCGCAATATGGAAGTATTCATCCAAATAAAGTAAGTTTCACATATAAGGTTTCTGTGTCATTTCTGAAAGTTGATGTCCAGTAGAAAACACTTGGATAGATTAAGATTTCTGTTGAGCAGATACACCTTTCCAGTAGTCTAAAATGTCATGCAGGTCCTCATCCTTGGCAAACTGGACCTTTTTACGTAATGCATGCCCTGCCGCCATGTACTCCTCCTCGTCTTTATGCCTTTTTCTGTGGAGTTTGAAGCGCTCCCAGATAGTGTGTTGTGGTTTGCAGTAGTACTCAGGACTGGATGAATAGCTGAGGTTATGGTACTGAGGGGACAGCTGAGAATAAGCCATGTCTCTGGGGCGTGGGCGGGTTAGGGGTTCCAAGAGGGAAGGCTTGTGGCTTCCAGGCCCTTCCAACTCCTCAATCTGCAGCTGGTGGCTTTCGGGATAGGAGTGCCGGTGTTCACTATACTGCCTGATCTTCTCTGCCTCTGCTCTAAGGATGGCAGCAGCTGGCGTTACAGTGAGGATGGTTTCACCCGTCGGCGAGGTCTTTTCGATGTACTTGGACTCTGAACGATAAGGCCTTGGGCTCCGCATGGGACCTCCAGTGGCGGTGCTTGGCCGCTTTGTCGAGACCTCCGAGGTGTGGTGCCTCTGTAACGAGTGGTGGTAGCTGTCCTTATATCCTGGTGACAGGAAGCCAGACTTGCTCTGCGGCTGCTCTGATATTAAAACCAGTTGGGGCTCCTGGTTGGACGCAGCTCCCGATTTTACCCCCTGAAAAGATGTGGATTCAGACTTCAAAGCATCGATACAGTTGTTAATGATCTGATTTACTTTATCCACCTCTTTTGCGATGGTTGAAATCTCAGCCACGGAGCCTTGGCTGTTCCCAGGCATGGACATCTCACACTCCCTGCGATCATGGTGGTCTCCAGTTCCACGTACCTCTATGTAACTTCCCTTGGCCATTTTAGGTGTGTCGTCTCTTATCTCCTGCAGCTTGTACTGCTCCAGTTCACTACCAGTAGGAAGGTAAGGCATGCGGGACATATTCTCTCCAGACATCATTTGCTTCTGTGTCATCCTGGAAATGGTCCCCCCTTCCAGCTCTTGTCCGTACTTCAGTTCAATTATATTTTTCTTCAGACTGCCTGCATTCTTCTGTCTTTCATCTTGTTGACGTTTTTTCCTCAGGCAATAGTAGACCACGCCAAGCACAATGACCATACTGAAGAGACATCCCAGAATAGTCATGATGTAGTGAGTAGCTGTTGCATTGTTTGGCGATCCCCCTTTACCATTCCAGGGTCCTATGGAGATGGTGAGACAAGTGTGATTGAATCTGAGGGCACTCTTTATTGAAACAACACAGTACGTGTAGTTAGTATGGGGTTTTAGGTTTTTAAGTTCAATGTCCTCTCTGTGAATTTTTAGGTTTTGAATGTCAGTGTAAAAGCTGTTATTGTAGAGAACAAGACTGTACATTTTCTTGAAGGGATGAGGGATCTGAACAGTGATGGTGGCACCTGTTTTTGAGACTTGCTTCAGTTTCATCGTAGCGTTTACGTCTACATCGATCAAAGTTGGACCGATACTCATCGGGTCTTCTGGCTCTGTTCCTGAAGGGCAGTCCTCCAACCCACAGGGGGTAAAGTCTGGTGGGAGGGTAGTTGTCTCTGGGGGCACAGGTATGTATGGTGTCACATAGTCGTCTGTACACACAGTGGAGAGCATGTGGAGGGCATTCCGAAAAGTCGGGTTGTTAGGATTCTGGCTGAGCAGACTGTAGCCTGAGACACCGGACGGGGAGTCACAGACCATCCGTTCATTTGTCCTGTTGGGGAACATGGAAAGCCACTTCACAAAGCTTAGTAGTTCACATGAGCAGTTGAAAGGGTTGGTGTAGAGCTCACATGTGGTCAGTTTAGTTAGCTGGGCAAACGTGTTCCCATCTAGCTGCTGGATACGGTTCATAGAGAGGTCAATGTTTTCGATATTGGGGCATTCCCAGAAGGCATTGGGTGTCACAGTCTCAATCAGGTTGGCCTGGAGGTAGAGGTACTGCAGCTTAGTCAAACCCCTGAGGATGCCCTCTGTCAGGTTGCGGAGTTTGTTGAAGCCTAACTGAAGAACCTGTAAGTTGAACTGGGCAGAAAATGCACCATCTTCTATGTAGTTGATCTCATTCTTCGTCAGGTTTAGGTAGGTCAGGTTGGCAAAGCGGCTGAGTGCAGAGAAATGTATACTTTTGATCTTGTTTTCGTTGAGTCGAAGGTCCACGATCGTGCTGTTAATATGTGTAGGGATCGACTCATATGGTGGCTGGTTTTGGCTGCAGATGGCCAGCCACACAAAGCCCTTCTCACCTTCAATTAGCCAGCAGTCACCTTGGACTCTACCTGGATGGGTCAAAAATATAATAGCCACAGACCAGAAAAAGGCACTGATCACTCTGCTTCCACTGCAGGCCATTGGTGCTCCTCTTGATGTCATGGGTTTGCAAAAGCCTAGAATATTGCAACCTGTAGGATATTCCCTGTGTTTTTTGCAATCAAGTTGGACGTTCAACTGTTTTCCTCAGTGAGGTTAATCAGTGTTTTGGCCTTCGGTCCAATGAAATATGCTTCTGTGTTAATGGTTTAGCCATTTATAAAAAGATGTTGGGCATGTACATTTAGACGGGCATCCATCCAATGACTCAAAACTGTCGTGGTGCTTTAGAGATGGTTGGCTGAGATTCAGTGTTTCACCACCTTAGGTAGGCTTGTGCTTGTAGATCGATGCTGAATCCCATCCTAATGTTTTGTCCACTTTCATTCCCAGCCTCAGTGGAACTCCCTGTAGAGAGAAGAGACAGGCACAAATTAAAGTGGTGTTTATCCCGAACATCCATAAAATATTCTCAGCAAACTATTCCAAAAGCAGACTATACTGTGGATATGGATTCATCTTGTAGACTGAACATAAGCATCCAAATAATCAATAGGCATTTTTGTTTTGTCCATGTTGTTATTAAAGAAAGAAAATGATTAATGTTGTTCCTCTTTCATGACCATCCAATTATTTTGTACACAATGTCAGCGCGGTGTGGTCCTTGTGGCATATTGCTATTAAAGGAAACCATTGGCCAATTACTACTTGACAGGTTAAGGAGTGCAGAGTCCCTATTTCCACACGATTAACCTAGGGACTGTCCAATGCAACTGATGGTTAGATGTAGTCTTAAATCAATGACCCTGTGCAATGCTACTTGAATCCTCTGAAAAACCTATGTTTTATTGCACAACAGAAATAGATAAAGAGAAAACTGTTTTAAGTTGGCATTGTTGTGTCTCTGACATCTTGCGGAAATTACAGAGGATCTGAACCGATAGTCAATGATTTATTGTGAATTAGCTACATGGTCTCTGTGCAATTAAGCATGATTTTACATGTAGTGTAAATCCAACACACCTTTAGTATAACAAGTTAATTTACATTATCAAGGAAATGGAAGATGTACAATAGCTTTTAAATTGCAGATGTATAGGATCATACTGTATGTCTTATCTGGTTGTATTATTACAGACATATTGGATGACATACTGTTACTGTAGTTAGTTTAGTATTGTACTATATCAGAACAGATACTTTTTTCCATTGTAACAACAGAGAACAATTTATACTTATGGATTTCTGAATTAATGAACACAGATATTTAAATTACGGTAAAGTTCCGGGGAAATAAATGTGTTTACTTGGCAGGTTTGATTAATTAGATTTTAGAATAGAGGTAGATTTTGATTGAATTTGCCAGTTCTCAGTAACATGTCACGAGGATGAAACCTTTTGATTGCTGACGCCCACCTGTTGTTATTGAACAACCTCCAGACTGCCATCATACATCATGAAGTTGCTCAGAAATACATGAAGTACTTCGATAGGCTTCTGAACCCAGGATGCAGTTTGACCCGCCTGAACATCTCCACTGGGAAATTGTAATGTGGATAATGTGACACAATTATATCAATAAAAACACAGAACTCATAACAGACATTCCCAACATTCCAAGGAATATCAAGTTGATAACTCCAGAAGCAACAATGTGTAGCCTATAGATCCTGTTTGGAAGGATGAATGAATATGTTATTGGTCATAAAAAGCAGATGACCTTAACGTGAGAGTTGCTGAGAAATAAGACAAATGTTTAAGCATCTGAGCCATTCTCAACATAACTCTGTCCAGAGAAATCATTGTGAAAACATCTTACAACAACAAAACGTATGATTTGCTGAAGAAATTGTATATTTTCAATAAAACAGCTACCTCATCACTTGCCATTCGCCCAACCCAATACTGAATCATTATCCTTGTTTCATGTCTTGAAAGATGGATTTATATGTACTGCAAAACAAAGAACATAGCTGCAGGCATAAATGAAAAGGGCTCACAGAATGACAGAAAGAAATCATCAGTAACAAAACAAATACTTTAGAGTACATTATGATGTATAGTGTCATCTTGATTTAATATATTGAGAATATTGGATGTACAGTATATCTAGTAATTTAGCAGACACCTCCAATTCAGAGCAAATTAAAGTGTTTTTAAACATATTTATGCTTTATATTATTATTAATAATAACAACCACAATAATAATAATAATAATAATAATAACAATAATAAAAAGTTACTATGTATTATTTTTGCACTGAGGTAAACTTTGGTGTAGGTTAAGATTTCCAAAATAAATGCTCATTATAAGTGTATTGATATATTGTGCATTATACATACAGTGGCATCAACTAAACTTGCATTTCTAATAATTAATTGTTCAATAAAACATTGAAAGAAAAAGTTGTTTATTTTGAAATTCTTATCATAAATCAAATATTATTCTAAAATATGTGCTACAATTGCTGTCACTATTTTTATAATACATTGTGGAACCTACATGCGCTGAGGTTGTAGGAACACATGGCAAGGGATCTGAGACCTGTGTGTCACCTCATATTCATTCCCTAATGAATCAGGAAGTCATGGTTTACCACTTACGTTTTCCTACTTGCTCAGGTGGACTTAATAACAGAAAATATGGATGGGAATGTACTGCTGCTAGACCTTTAAGAACTTCTTGGTGTGCCAGTAATTAAGAGGCTGTCATAAATTGGACTAGAACAGGCTGACTGTAGTTGGTTTGAAAATTATTTAACAGGTAGAACAGAGTGTTTCCACCGTGATCGATTCCGAGTCCGGTTCTTTCACCATTTATATTAATAATATTGGTTCAGCTATAAATAACTGCCATAGGACATTTATGCTGATGTTGTGGCATTTGGAATGATTTATATATATCTAATAAAATATAAATATAGTTTGTCAGTTACGGACTATGGTTGAGTTAGATGACTATTGAATATTTGGTATGGGACATTGGCATCACCTTTTGGACACTCAGGTTATATGTTCTGTGTTACTATCTCATGTCAATTAGTCGACTTAATGGACTAAATGTTGGAAGCCTTGTAGAAAGAGATTATTTGTTTTGGGCTGGCAGTCGCCCCTGTTGAGTTAATTTAATAGTAAAAACAAATGTTGGCGTAGGTTTGTGATTTTTAAGTGTTCCCAAAAAAACTGAAGACACTGCTCCCTGCATTCTGGTCTTCCTTTATCTACAACACCACCTGCATTGTTATAAAATAAATATAAACTTCACCTTTATGCAGACGACACAATGTTTTATGCTATTAGCCTTACGGCCGACCAGGCCCTTTCTGAGCTTTAGTTAGCCTTTATATACATACAGAGTGCAAAACTCTTACTCAATGCAGGGAAAAGTACAGTATATTTTTTTCTCAAAGGCACATCTGAATACTGTACATGTGATGATTTATGTATTCGTACATTGGATGTTGCCCCCATTGACTGTGTTGATGCTTATAAATATTTGGGTATCTGGTTTGATGATCTCCTTTAGAATGCATGTCGATGAGTTGGTTAAAAAACTAAGCGTTAAAATGAGTTTCTTTATAGGAACATGCAATGTTTGATGCTAAACGATAGAAAATAAATAGTTAAATCTACTTTTCTACCTATCATTGATTATGGAGACAGATCTACTGTATATGCCTGCTTCTGTGTTAAAACCTGTTGAAGCTGTATATTATATTGCCATACATTTAATTACAGGGTCAGGCTCAGTACCCATTATTTCATCCTATAAAACAAAGTGGACTGGCTGTCTTTAAGATATCGCAGAGCAATGCATTTTGCACTTTTTGTTTAAAAAGCTCTTTTGCACAAACTACCACCTTATATTAATTCACTTTTAACTCTTAGACTGACGGCCTACCAGACCTGAGCTCAGGGATGGCTATCACTGGAGATCCCTAAGCTCTCTACTGAATTGGGTACAACTGCTTTTACTTTCTTTGCCCCTCACATATGACATGAGTTACAATGTAGGCTAATTTTAAGTTGGAATATCTGGTGCTAATATGGCATTTCAGACATTGACTTGAAAGACATTTTATTACTCACTGTTTGATTTATGTGATTTTGTTTTCTTTGGCTTTTTTAAATAATTTCCTCTACAGTGTAATTTTTTGTGACCTGCCCAGGTCCTTGCTGCAAATGAGAACCTCTTCTCAGTCCATTTACCTGTTTAAAATAAAAATTTAACAGAAAATTAATAATTTAAACAGAAAATGTCAGGCACACACATTTTGGAGAAAAAAATAATTATTAAATTATTTTCCCATTTTTTTTCTATCATTATACTTCAATTAAATGTTACATATTTGTGAATATTTTGAATGAGAGGATAAAAATCAATTATTTACCAAGGATGCCAACATCAGTGGCATCCATTCTAGTTTGGTAGACCAATGCTAGCAAAAATACTGATACCCGCTGCACAATACATTTTGTGTGTGTAAGTAGAATGTAGAATGTAGAATGGAAAGTAGAATTATCCAATCCATGTTTCTGGGTGAGGTTAAGAAAAACGAAATTGTGTCTATTGTTAGCAAGTGCGAAAATAAAGTATCTACTGATAGCGGGCTGGATATGACCATTGTAAAAAGGACCATTGACTGCATTATCAATCATCTGACTTTTATTTTTATTCTGTCTATACATTCAGGTGTTTTTCCTGAGAAGATGAAGGTTGCTAAAGTTGTTCCACTTTTGAAAAATTGAGATGTACATCACTTTAATAACTATAGACCAGTGTCACTGGTCTCTCAGTTTTCTAAAATCCTTGAAAAGTGGTTTGCTCAAAAACTAAATAATTTTTTTGGAAAAACATAAATTAATTACTAAAAAACAATATGGCTTTTGAGCAAAAAGATCAACAGCCTTCACATTTATTTAACTAATACAAAAAATCACATCTGCAACTGAGAACAAGCAACACACAGTGGGGGTCTTCATCGACTTAAGCAAAGCATTTGACACCATAAATCATAGTTTGCTATTGTCACTATGGCATTTGGGGTCCAGCTCATCAATGGCTCAAAAGTTATCTCAATAATCGACAGCAGTTTGTTTAAATTGATCGTCAAAGATCTGAGTTAAAATATATAATATGTGGAGTTCCACAAGGGTTCGTTTTAGGCCCATTACTTTTTATTTTTTTTGTCAATGACCTCTGCGAAGTGTCTAAGGCAGTGCAGTTTTTGATGTTTGCTGATGATATAAACATTTTTCATTCTGGAAATAATCTGTTAGTCAGTACAGAAATTATAAGTTTAGAAATGGAAAAAATTAAGAAATGGTTTGACAAAAATGAATTATGTTTAAATTCGGAAAAACAACGAAATACATGATTTTTGGTAATTGCAAAAAGAATGTAAATGTAAGAATAGCAATTGAAGGAACTGATATTGAAAGAGTTAATGAGAACATTTTGGGGTTTTATTTTGGATGATAAATTAAACTGGAAAGATCACATAGTTTATATTAAGAGTAAAATTTGTAAAAGTATTTGGGTATTGTATAAAGTTAAAGATGTTTTAGATTATTCAACATTGCTTATATTGTACAATTCACTAATACTTCCATATTTTGGATATTGCACAAAGGTCTGGGGTAATACATACCCTACTAACACAAAACCTCTGTTTTTGTTACAGAAAAAAGCATTAAGGATAATTAACAAGACAGGTTTCAGAGAACACACCAATAGCTTATTTATAAAATCTGGACTTCTAAAATTCAAAAATTTGGTTGATTTGAAGATTAAAATTTTTATGTGGAAAGCAAAGCAGAGAGCTTTGCCTGTGGTCTTACAATTTTTTTTTACTCCTGTTTCAGAGGAAGATGGTCATAGAAGGCAATATCATTTTAAAACTCTTTTTGCACGTACTACACAAAAGCAGAGGTCTTTGTCCATTTAAACTGTGTTAAATAGTGGAACACCTAGAACTATGAACTGAAGTGTTGCAAAAGTGTTTGTAAATTCAAGAATTTGTATAAGAAAAAAATACAGGAATGTTACAAGAAAAATGAAGACTAATATGCGTAAAATAATGATAATTAAATGCAAAGACAGGTATTATTGATAATGTTTGATGTTTGGGGTTAGGATTGGGGATGATCCACTCGTGAAGCAGTTAGGATGTGTCTGTTTGTTGTATATTATCGTTGTTGTCTTCTGTTATTGGGCCCACTCTGAAAAGCTTTTGGAAGGTTACTTGGGGTTCCCCATTTTCACACGGCTTGTACATGTTCGTTGTTCTTTGTGAGACTGTGTTTAGTGATGTGTTTTGTGACTTGCGTGTGAAATAAATAAATAAATATTTAATAATATTTAAGTGTAAAATGCTAATTATATTATATAATGTACATTATATATTGTCAGATGGCTCAGTGGTTATGCTTTCAGACTTGTAGTTGGCTGTGCCAAATGTTGTTGTGTCCTTGAGCAAGGCACTTTACACTAAGTTGATTCAGGGGGAAGTCCCTGTATTCACTATAAGCTGCTCTGGATGAGAGTGTCTGCTCAATGTGTAAAAAAATAATATTTGTATATACACTATGTAGCCAAAATTATGTGGACATCTGACTATCATACCACACATCTGATTCCAAAACCATGGTAATTCATATGTAGTTGGCTCCTTCTGTGTGGCTATAATGGCAGCCACTCATCTGGGAATGCTTTTTACATGATTTTGGAGTGTGTCTTTGGGAATTTGTGCCCATTCAGCCAAAAGAGCATTTGTGAGGTCAGGCACTGATGTTGGCTTGGCTCGCAATCGCCGTTCTACTTCATCCCAAAGGTGTTCAATGTGGTTAGGGCCCAAACCCTAAAAACAGCTACAGACCGTTTTCCCTTCTCCACCATTAGTCCACATACTAAGGCTTTAAAGTGTATATAGTCATTTGCTCTGAATTTGTAGATACATTAGATGTATGAATGGATTTTCAAAATGTGTGTGCAAAAACAGTTGATTTATGAAATGTTCCTTCATTTATTATGGAGAAACAGATGCATAATTGGAGTGGTGTTTGTCAGATCCTATAGTGGGTCATTAACAGCAGTATCAGTTGCTAGTAAAACAAGGAAGCCATAAAGAGACATCATTATACATTTATTGGCTCAATCCCAAACCTCCTTGTCCCTCAATGGGGGAAGAGTCCCTTGAAAGTGATGTGACTCGGTGTGGAGATACACTTAACCAAAGGAGAATATTATTTCATCACAAAAGAAGCCGCCAGAGGGTAGCATATCATGTAATTTATTGGTAACAAGCTTTTTGTTTCTTACAATAATTGCACAGCCAGTAATAGCTTTCCATATATATTTTTTCAACAAATAATTTCGCAACGTAGGAACAACAGACGACTGCCGAGATACACAATGCTTGTAATGTAACCTTTTTTGTGTGGTTCAGTGTGGAGTAGAGCTAAAGTATAACATGTATAGTGTAGGTCTATTTGTAACTTTTTATTAAAATGTATGCTGTATTTTTTTCTCCTGATGATTAATGATAAGCCACTTTATACATTGTGAAACACATAAAACCACTGTGCTGAATCTATATTTATGCAAAAAAGGTTAGGGTCCATTAAAAATGGGCTATTATCTAATAGCTACACATTCACAAGCATGATGAGAGTGGGATATGTTGAGACTTTGCTTTTACATTCAGAATCACTACATCAATGGTCATATACTGTGTGTTGTGTGGATCCTGAATGAGTCTGAATGAATGTAAAGCCTTGTACAAATAAAGTGCACAGCTTTGAGATAAGTTAAGCATAGGGTAAACTGTAAGAAAAATGTAACAGTGTGCTATGAGTGTGAGTAATGGTTGAGGTTTAATTAACACTGTTGTTGACATTGGACATATTACAACAGTGAGTATTAAAGTTTTTGGAATTAGAATTTGAATAAATATATATTTTCTTATACATTTTCTTCTGAATTGTGGTAACCAGGCACATAAAACTGCTCGGACATACTACTCTCCTACTACTCTATAATAGCCTGCCTTTGGGACAGGTACATCATTTTCCTTGTAGTCAGTGTATCTCCTCAGTGTCATGATTTGTTTTTGTCATAGCCTGCTGTTACTTGAACTAAGTTATTCTCTTCTCTAATTTATTTGGCTTGTGTCTGAGACTCCTGGCAGACCCCTGTATTTCCACTGTGCTTGAAGATATCTGCTCTGTAACGATACAAATGCAAAAAAGTATGAAAAATGTAACCTTAAATTGCCCAGCCAAAACTATGTTACCAACAAAGTAGCTATATATAATTGGACAAGTTATATGTAAATACACATGTTCTAAAGGTTATTACAGATGTATAACTAATAATATATAAAAGCCTATTTAAAAGTCAAATGTTAAATTCCTCAAATCAAAATCTACCCTTGTCCTCAATATATTTTATATAACACATATGACCCTGGAACACGTTCCTTTTGAAGTTGGCCATGAACCTGCAATATGTAACTTGGGTAAACATTAGGAATTCATATATTGGATTCAGGGTTTGAAAACATAAACTTAAATAATACAAAATCTAAGTTTTACAATAAGTACGGTATCTAGCTACCAACAAATGCATATACATATCTTCAAGGATCTTATCCATAGTGACTTACAGTGAGTACAGGGACATCTCCATAGTGAAACGTAGGGTGAAGTGCCTTGCTCAAGGACACACAGCATTTGGCACAGTCGGAAATCTTATAATAATGATAATAATACACAGTGTTTATAGCACAGATGGCTCAGTGGTTAGGGAGTCAGACCTGCAGTCAGAAGGTTTCCGGTTCAATTCCTGACTGTGCCAAATGTTGTTTACCCTAAGTTGCTCCGGGGTAATGTACTTGTACTCACTGTAAGTCGCTCTGGATAAGAGTGTCAGCTAAATCACTAAAATGTAAAATTGTAAAGAACGCTTTCAAAGGACCCAAAGATGCGTTAGAAAACTAGCAGAACAAAATAAGTCAACAGCATAAGGGGAAGGAAGCTAGGGTTAGTGGAAGGCTTGTTTAAACAGAAAAGGCTGAAGGTGGAGGAAGATGTTTACATCAGAGTCACGGATGATTTGAGGCAGGGAGTTCCAGAGCCTGGGAGTAACCCTGTAGAAAGCCCTGTCACCAAAGCTCTGTAGCTTGGACCTGGGGATGATGAGGTGGCCTGCTGTACCAGAGCGGAGTGAGTGTGTGGGTTGATAGGGGAGAAGACCTGAGAGGCAGGGGGGAGCAAGGTGGTGGAGGGCTTTATAGGTCAGACAGAGTATTTTGTACTGAATGTGTTGGGTGACAGGGAGCCAGTGGAGCTCACAGAGGATGGGGGAATTTAACCGGCAACCTTCCACCCTAAAGTCTGACTGCTTAGCCACTGAACCACTTGTTAATGTACATGGGACTGTAAAATATTCATCATAGATACATTTTGGCAAATCAAAATATGAAAAGGTGCAGACATTTCAGACATTTTAATAAATACTTTGACTAACTTATCCTAGGCCAGCCAATTAATTCTATAAACATTTAATTAATTAATTATGCTATAAACAAGCCTCCAAATATTTTGATATCATAATGAATAATGAAGCAAGAACTGCCTGGTTGAATGTAAAACATGGCCTAACATGCTGCGGTAGATAGTCGGTAGATGAGTCAATGCCTATTTGGGCTGTTTTTTTTTACACCCTTCTGATTGGCTAAAAAGGCCACATTGGACAAAGTGTTTGACCAGACCTCTGGGAATTTTTATGGAGGTGCTATGGAAAAGGATTAACCAAAATCTGACCTTAAATAAAAGGTTCCACTCTTATGGAATCAAGTAGCACGATTGATAAAGAAGCTAGTACCTAAATAGCAACAATATTAACAAGGCACATTTTGTTATAATATCCACATACACTTAGTTTATAGATTTGTTATGACCCATCTCAAAGTATACAGTATACCAAATCAAGTCTAATGAAAATAAAGTAGTTACATAGGATATATAATTACCTACTCAGGAGCTAATTTATTAATATTGATATTTTAGCATCCTTCAAGCCTTCTCCATAACTGGTGTAATTACATTGCTGTTACAATGAACATCAATATACAGCATTTGACTGGTTGATAAACCATGTTTGATACACACTAATTATTTACTTTCATTTATGAATCTTAATTTCTGTATTTTGCTTGAAAAGAAGGCAATTATTTGAATCATTGACAGACTCTAGTCTACTTTTTAACTAAGTTATCAGGTGTGCTGGGAATAATATTTCCCATGAGATGGCAAATGCCAAAAGGGTGCAAATTAATTGTTTCCCCTCTTCTCATACTGTAAAGCGATTTGCAGCAAACCCGAGTAAACCCATAGCCTGCCCCTACAACCCTCCACCTTGACAACTTTCTCCTCCTTTTAATCCGGAATCAAAGTAGCCCAGGCTCCACCACCTGTCAGATGTCACACAATGCAATCAAACAAACACACTCCCATGACCAATGAACAAAAGACGGAAACATGGGAGAACCACAGCAAAACAAGACAAAAAGACAACAGATGCAACAAAGAAAACATTTTAGTGTGCAGAACTGTCCTTGTGTGTGAGTGCAGGTGTGTGTGTATGCGTGCCTTGCATGGTACCTTCTTCAGGCAAACTGGTATCTGAATTCATTTTATTTATTGAATAAAAGATGCAGTTTTGGATTTTGACCACTAGTGGTGTAGTTCATGCACATAAAAACAGTTTATAACATTTTTTATCAGTTTATAACTGCAATGGTACAGTAGGTATATTTGAACAGTTAGAGACAGAATAGCAACAAAAAATCCAGAAAAACATATTTAAAAAGTGATGAAGTGATTTTCATTACAATGAGTGAAATAAGTATTTCACCCCTTTGCAAAGCATGATTTAGTACTTGGTGGCAAAACCCTTGTTGGCAATTACAGAGGTCCCACATGTCTTGTAGTTGGCCACCAGGTTTGCACACATCTCAGGAGGGATTTTGTCCCACTCCTCTTTGCAGATCCTCTCCAAGTCTTCAAGGTTTTGAGTCTGACGTTTGGCAACTCGAACCTTCAGCTCCCTCCACAGATTATCTATGGGATTAAGGTCTGGAGACTAGCTAGGCCACTCCAGAACGTTAATGTGCTTCTTCTTGAGCCACTCCTTTGTTGCCATGGCTGTGTATATTGGGTCATTGTCGTGCTGGAATACCCATCCATGACCCATTTTCAATGACCTGGCTTGAGTTTCTAACTCAAGATTTGATGGTACATGGCCCTGTCCATTGTCCCTTTGATGCAGTGAAGTTGTCCTATCCCCTTAGCAGAAAAACACCCCCAAAGTATGTTTCCACCTCCATGTTTGACGGTGGAGATGGGGTAACACTTTATTTTAAGAGTCCAAAAAGTGTATCTGTAGATGCTCTACAGATTATCTGCAGACTATCAACAACATTTTAACAAACTATCACTAACCCTAACTCTAATCCTAACCTTAACCATTCCCCTACTGTTAACCCTAACCTTAACCATTACCCTAAAACATATTCTAAACTTACCTCTACCCTTAAACTACACAATTAGTTGCTTATCAACAGATAGTTTGTTGATAGATTGTTGATAGTTTTTTTGATTATATGACTATCTGTAGAGCACCTACAGATGGAATTTCGGACTCTCCAAATAAAGTGTAACCGGAGATGGTGTTCTTGGGGTCATAGGCAGCATTTCCCCTCTTCCAAACATGGCGAGTTGAGTTGATGCCAAATTTGCCATTCAGATGTTCATTGGCAAACTTCAGAACGACCTGTAGATGTGCTTTTATTGAGCAGGGGGACCTTGCGGGCACTGCAGGATTTCAGTCCTTCACGGCGTAGTGTGTTACCAATAGTTTTCTTGGTGACTATGGTCCCAGCTGCCTTGAGCTCATTGACAAGATCCCCGCGTGTCGTTCTGGGCTGATACTTCAACGTTCTCTTGATCATTGCAATTCCACGAGGTGAGATATTGCATGGAGCCCCAGACCGAGGGACATTGACAGTTATTTTGTCTTTCTTTTTAACTCTTTTCACCTCTTGTAGCCCATTCCATCCCTGTGTAAGTCTACTATCTTGTCCCTGACATCCTTGGAGAGCTCTTTGGTCTTGGCCATGGTGGAGAGTTTGGAATCTGATTGATTTCTTGCTTCTGTGGACAGGTGTCTTTTATACAGGTAACAAGCTGACATTGTTACCTGTATAAGAGGCACCTGGGAGCCAGAAATCTTGCTGATTGAGAGAGGATCAAATATTTATTTCACTCATTGTAATGCAAATCAATTAATAACTTGTTTTGAAATGCGTTTTTCTGGATTTTTGTTGTTGTTTTTCTGACTGATTTGATCATCTTGCTACCCCTCAGCAATGTCAGTAAATTCATCTCCATTTCAACATTCTATACTCCCCTTAGTCCATTATCACTTGGCATAACAATAAAGCCACATGAGCCATACATTCCATACTCCCCTTAGTCCATTATCACTTGGCATAACAATAAAGCCACATGAGCCATACATTCCATACTCCCCTTAGTCCATTATCACTTGGCATAACAATAAAGCCACATGAGCCATACATTACATACTCCCCTTAGTCCATTATCACTTGGCATAACAATAAAGCTACATGAGCCATACATTCTATACTCCTCTTAGTCCATTATCACTTGGCATAACAATAAAGCCACATGAGCCATACATTCCATACTCCCCTTAGTCCATTATCACTTGGCATAACAATAAAGCCACATGAGCCATACATTCTATACTCCCCTTAGTCCATTATCACTTGGCATAACAATAAAGCCACATGAGCCATACATTCTATACTCCCCTTAGTCCATTATCACTTGGCATAACAATAAAGCCACATGAGCCATACATTGTCATGCAAAGCAATGACAGTTCTTCAACTATCATCAAAAATCCCTATAATTGAGGGCCAATATGTTTTCCATGATTTGTTACTTCAATGATTGATCAAAACTTGTTTTCTTAACATTGTCTTGCATAAAATAATCCCAGTTTTAAATTGCAATACATAGAATAGTTAGAGTACATAGAGTATGTGGACATGACCATTACACCCATACAAGCTTGTTGGACATCCCATTCTAAAAGCATGGCCATTAATATGGAGTTGGCCCCCCTTTGCGGCTATAAGAGCTGCCACTCTTCTAGGAAGGCTTTATGCAAGATTTTGGAGTGTGTGTGTTGTAATTTGTGCCCATTCGGCCAAAATAAGTTTCTTCCTGGCTCGCAATCACTGTTCAAATTCATCCCAAAGGTGTTCAATGGGTTGCAGTCAGGGCTCTGTGCTCCACTAGAGTTCCACCACATTGAACATTTCAAACCATGTCTTTATGGACACCGCTTTGTGCACAGGGGTCACAGTCATGCTGGAACAGGAAAGGGCATTCCCCAAACTGTTAACACACAGTTCTAAACACCCAAATGTCTAAAATGTGTTTGTATTCTCTAGCATTAAGATGACCCTTCAGTAGAACTAAGGGGCATAAACTCTGAAAAACAGCCCCACCATTAATCCCCCTCCACCATTAGAAAAGTTGTCCTCATACCTTTGGGCATATAGTGTATCATACAGCATATACTGTATTTTTATCTTAGCTATCAGTCAACTCTGGAAAAGTTGTAACAAAAGGGGCTAAGGTTAGGGAAACAGTAGATAGAATCAATTTGACGGTAGTCATTGTGGAAGTACTTTTTAATTGTAAACGATTGGTCTATTCTTGGAAGTGTTCAGGTAGAACGGAGATTCAATACATTAAAAAACTCACATTTTGGTTGGCCAAATCGTAAGTCTGCCTATGGAATGCGGCTAAATTTCCATTATTTACTGTATGGTTACCTACATCTTGCCATGAGAACGCGCTGGGTATGACCCTGGAAAGAGCATAATTCAGGTAAATGTAACTTTGTTAAGCATGATTAATTAATAACATCTTGTTCTTCACTAGCAATTTTTGCAGGCCTTTTCCTTAGCTGAATGTTAATACTGAGAAGGACTATGGTAGGAAGGCTAAAGATAAGTGAACACCTTCTATAAATCAGTGAAATCTCTCAACATGTCAAACCAATCAAATGCATCACATGAACAGAGTTCCAGCTGTCCTTCTGCACTCTGGACAGTCAGCTTCACTGGCATTTGACAACCCTCTGTGTTGTGCTTAATCAAAAGATATATGTCTCTTCGGATGACCTGCAACTGAAGGTTTACACTCTGCAGAAGTCAAGACCGCAATCTCCTCCAATGTGAGGTTCCTACAGACAGCTAGGGGCACTGGGCCAGGAGATGTGTGATTTCCTAATAACCTTGAACACATCAAAATTAATGCTGTTGTGTGGATGTCATGTTTAGATTAATTAAATGTCCCATCAAGGCCTGAAAATGTCAATGTGGTATTATAGTTTATGAAGAATGTATCATCTTTTACAAGGTTTTTGTGCTGAACTTGTCATGGTGAGAAACATACAGTAAGCCATCTGAACTGTTAAGGAATGTTAGTGCACATGCCCAAAATGATTCAGAGTTTGTATAACTTAACTACTTTTTAACAACACGATAAAGCAGATTTGATTGTGCAAACATAAGGAAACAACTGACTTTTTAGCCTCGGCCCTAAGATTATATATCTTTGCATATTCAACATGTAAGACGCACCTCATTCATTTCATTCGCTATGTTAATTCAGGGGTGGGTCTTTCATCTCTTACCAATGCTACCAACTCTGGTGTCAAGTTTTTACCAACTCTGGTGTCAAGTTTCTATGTCCCCCTCCACCATATTCTATCCCCTGGGCATTTTTACTCCATTTAAGATGGTGGCCAGTACATCTACCATTAGGATAAAATGATGACATTCAACCTAGGACACTCCTTCAGTTTGCTCTTATATGATTCTGCTGTAGCAAAAGCCCTAAGACGGAAGTTTCTTAAATTCCTTGACCTGCAGAAGTCAGGAAATGACCAGTTCCTGCCTATTGTTCTACTCTCTAGTTACACAGCATATAGCTGGGCCTTCACATTTTTATATATGTTGCTTATACTGTTTCACATTTTATACAAGCCTGATGGAGTAGCTCACTAATTGGTTAGGATCACCCCTCATCTGGCAGTCTAGGTCCTAATTAGGCTCTAATTAAAGGGAAAGACCAAAAACCAGCATACACTAGGCCCTCCATGGAAGGGTTTGAGGACCACTGATTTAGAACATATTTTGGGATGTGGGAGATGTTTTACATCTAGTTCTGTTTGAACTAATTTAGATATTAGATATAATTGTAATTGTTTGGGGCCAGCGATTTTGGCTAATACAAAATTATTCAGATCTCAAAAGGATGCATATGTAATTACTATTTGATTGTTCAAGCCTGTCTGAAGCTGTCTACTATGGTCAGCAGGTAGCTTAGCAGGGCGTCAGGTTGCTCTGTGGGTATAGCGAGTCAGCCTTGTAGTCAGAATTGTTACCGGTTCAATTCCTGACTGTGCCAAAAGTTGTTGTGTCCTTGAGCAATGCACTTTACCCTAATATGCTTCAGGGTATGGCCCTGTACATAATGTAAGTCACTCGGGATAAGAGAGTCAGCTAAATGACATAAATGTTAATGTAAGCTGTTAGACCCAGTGGTGGGCCGTCAGGGCCTGCAAGGCCTTCTCTGCAGGCCCAAAGATAATCAGAATCAGAAATGTATTTTTGTACTTCTTTAAAATATTTTTTTATTTAATGTATTTTTCAATAATATATATTTTACAACGTTCATTTAAATTAGTCTATATGGTGATTTCATTGCTACAGTACGTTCTTTTCAGTTGCCTTGCTT
>JACXGM010012978.1:0-23493 GCA_016801145.1 Umbra pygmaea
TGGGGTAAGGACTCATTCCCTACCTGGAGTAGGCACTCCATCGGTTTCCTGCTGAGAACCATGGCCTCAGATTTAGAGGTGCTGATCCTCATCCCAGCCGCTTCACACTCGGCTGCGAACTGATCCAGTGAGTGCTGAAGGTCACAGGCCGATGATGCCATCAGGACCACATCATCTGCAAAAAGCAGCGATGAGATCCACAGCCCACCGAACTGCAACCCATCCCCACCCCTACTGGGGATGAAAAGAAGACGCTCATTGTTAACACCACAACATGAGATCTTATATTTTGTCATGTTATACAAATAAAACTGTTAGTGAATAAAGTAGAACTATTGGTTGAAATTTTATTATACACTATTAAACACTTATACATAACTTTTAAATAAAAAATCAGAAATCTAAATCGAATTGATTTTATTTAAAAGAGCTATGATTACTGAATGAAAACTGTTAATTTACTAGTGTGTTTTCCTTCTCTGCTAGCAAGTTCTTAGTCTCACAAGCCAGATGGCTGCTTCCGCAATCTTTGAATGGCTAAATTTTAGGACAACTTTGCATGAAATTGTGAGCACAGGGGAGGGACCGGAAATTTAACAAGGAATGGGAAGGGACATCACTGCCTTTCCGTTACTGCTTCATAAAAAGCTGAGCATAATTCCGGCCGAAATCTATTAGCTCAGAATGGAGTTTGTAAATGCTTTGAAAATATTATTATTTGTAAGAAGCGATAAATAAAAAATAATAATAATAGGAAGTTTATGCCCCTCCTATCCAAACTCGAAATCAAACCTTAGTTATCATCGGGCTCTCTAAGTTTCACTGCTCTCTGGTAGCTACAGTTTGCATCTGACTTGGCCTTTTCAAATCAATGAAATCAGACTGTTTTATAATGAAAAATAGCTTCTTGTTAGTTCACAATTGATGTAGTAGTAATTGAAACATGCAATAAACAATGTAGACCTGAACACACATAATTCAGATTTTCATTTACTATATTTAGATTGAAAGTAGCCTACCAACATTACAGTACTCACATAACAAAAATGAACTTGTTATTTTAGGCCATGTTTACTGATGTTTATCTATGGTAGAGCTCGCCAAATTGACATGAACATTTACCAAATCCATGTTAATATATAGAAAGCATTGTCAAAATTTCTTCAGTTCAGATAACTACATTTTAGTTGCCGACTTCATTGTGAAACAAAGGCTCCTCTGAGTTGCAAGCCCTTTGGAGGTTTTGCTCGGTCAGTCATGCATCTAGCCAAACAACTAGCCTGGTTTTCCATTGTTAGCAAAACCAGTTTTTCACACATTCTATCACTGTAGCAACATATCCAAAGAGAGCAGTTGGTCAGTACTGTGTGTATGACAATTTTAGTGAGACACAAATATACAGAATTGCTAAAAAAAAATCAGTAAACTATAACTTTCACTTACTGTTGAACTCAGGGCTAATGAAGTTTCCCCGACCGCCCGACTTGGAATTCCAACTTGAGGAGGCGTTCCAGTTAAAACGTCCAATTTAGAACACAGACATTCTGACCTGTGAGTACAACTGGAATGCAGCATTATCCCCATCTCTTCTAATCGACTGCTGATGGACACCACCTGTAGGAAACACACAGAGAGAAAAAATACACACACACCCACAATATAGAAAATGGCACAAACTGGGACTGGGAACCTTAACAAGCAACTTTTGCTCAAACAGCAAGAAATAACTCTTTGGCTGAGAATCGTGACGTACATTCTGTGAGACAGTTCATCAGTTCATCCACATTTGTGAGGGTATCATTAATGCAGAAAGATATGTACAGAATTTGGAGCAACATATGCTGTCATCTAGGTGTCATCTTTGTCAGGGACATCTGTCCATTTTCCAGCAGGACAACGCCAAACCACATTTTGCCCGGATTACAAGTGCATGGTTGCTAAAACGGCCTGCCTGCAGTTCTGAGCTGTCTCTGATTGAGAATGTGCTGTGCATTATGTAGCGAAAAATGAGGCAATGAAGGGCTTGTACATTTGCACAGCTGAAGACATGCATAATGGATGAATGGAGGAAATTTCTTCTTGCTAAACTTAACCAACTGTAGTCTTCAGTGCCCAAACTCTTAATAAGTTATTTTAAAAGATATGGTGATGTTACACAGAGGTAAACAGTTGACTGTCCCAACTTGTTTGGAGTGTGTTGCAGTTTTCAGATTTTAAATGTTATTTTGATATTTTCAAAATTAAATATAATTTACAAAGTAAAACATATTTTTTGAGGGAGCGAAAGTGACAACTCCCATGCAGTGATTTAAAGCCACAAAGGTGGATTCAGCACCACGGCCAGCTTCGCAGCCTATGAAATCCTTTGTGATTCCTTATGCTGGATTCACATCAGGCACGGCGAAATATCACTGTACGGCATCGTAATGCAGACACACTTGTACACCACAATCAACATCGTAATCAATCTTCCACATCTTCAAGATGGTGGACAACGTTGCATACAACTGCAAGGCGACTAGCATGAGTTTTTATTTTATTATTCATAACTACGATACAAAACTATCTACTGAGCTGTCAAAGCTTTTCTTGCAATCCCATAAACCCATAGGTGAAAGCGACATATTAGCTTTTCCTCTGTGGTACATCAACTTCCGGTTCTGGTGCCGTATGCAAAAGCACTGCACAAGTTGGATAATGTCAACTCTTGCGACACACCCGCCACACCGCACCCATATTTTGCCGGATCTGGTAGATTTGCCGCAAGGTGCGCATTGCTTCCTATTGAAATGACTTCAGCTGAAACGCAACCAGTTTGCCATTCCTGGTGTGAATCCAGCATTAGGCTGCAGAGCTGTCGGTGGTGCTGTGTGATGAAACTGCACATTTTAGTGTGGCATTTTATTGTGGCCAGCCTAAGGCACACCTGTGCAATAATCAAGCTATCTAATCAGCATCTTGATATGCCACACCTGTGAGGTGGACGGATTATCTCGGCAAAGGAGAAGTGCTCACTAACACAGATTTAGAAAGATTTGTAAACAATATTTGAGAGAAATCAGCATTTTTGTACATAGAAAAAGTATTAGGTCTTTGAGTTCAGCTCATGATAAATGAGGCAAAAACAAAAGTGTTGCGTTTATATTTTTGTTCAGTGTAAGTAATTGCTTATGTTACTCAGATAGCAGTTAACCATTAAAACCTCTTGCAATCCAAATCCAGGTCACCCTTTCAACTGAAAACCAGTGGTTTAACCTAATTCAGATCCAATAATTTGTCCCTTTTCTAATGCTTGACAACAATGCAATTCCCAAGTTTAATTGGATGGGCCAAGCCACGGAGACAGACAGGAAAACGGTTTGTGTGGAACTTTAGTATGTAGCAGATTTACCACAGAGTATTCATTGCTATGGTTTCTGATCAAGCTGTACATCAAGCTGTCTTGCTCTAACTAATCTGACTTTCTGGAATATTCCTCTGGTGTTTCGACCTGCAGCTCATAGGATTAGCTTGCAGCAGTGCATCGTGCCTCAGTCAACTTTAATGGTACATTAATTTGGCTATCCTATCATGTAGGCTACTTGTTACAGCTATGCAATTACTTTAAGACTCAGAAACAGAAATATCTCCCACCCTCTCTCACCATGTGGGGTTTAACAAGGTCCTCTGGGTGGTAAACTGATCAGTAGAGTACAGTAAGTTATCTTAAATCACTGGATACTGATGCATGCATCTGAACCATGCGCAAGGCTTATCTACTAATTGAGCAAATTTGCATAAGCTTGTCTCTACACAACTGGAAATTCTTTAGCCTGGTCCATTTAAATTTCAGTAGTTAGACATAACATTCAACATCACATTCCCTCTCTAGTTCCCTCTCCTGGTTAAAATATCCGCCCAAGATTCCTCAGAGGAAGGAAAGTCTGGTCTAAATCTACTAATTAAAGTTTGATTAGGTTCCACTAATCAAACTCTCTCGGATTCCTCGATGATCAGCAAAGTCAATTACATCGTATCTATGAATTTTATTTTTTCTCATTACATTTTTTTTTACCCTTCCAGTTTTAAATTAAAGCAAGTATTGAGCGCATTGAGACTGGCTTAATCAAGTGGAAACCACCAAAGCCCTCTGACTCTGCAGAAGGCAATCTTACTGAGCCCCTCAGCCTATCGCTGTGAGCTTGGCTCCATCAGGCTTATGCGCACTGTGTCATATCTACATTACAGCTGATGGAGATAGCCGCGACTCCATGGAAATAACCTCCGTGTGACTAATGAACGAGGTGATGCAGAAGCCACAGCCATCGGCTGCCGCGTGTGGCGAGTGGAGCAGAGAGAGGAAAAGACTTCTAGACGCTGGTTGAAAGCACACTAATATCTTAAATGATGACTGGATGTAGCCTTTATGAATGATTTATGGCTAGTGAACACTAGCATCTGTGGAGGAAGACGGGCTGTCAGACGCCTGGAGATGAAAGCCCGGGATAGGATTGGCTTGCGAGGCTTGATGAGATGCCACCATATCTCCAAGCTCTGGGACAGAGAGGAAGGGCGGGGGGGTCTGAAACAGCTGTCACAGTTACCGCAGCCACCATCACGTTGCTTGGTGAGAAGGCTTCTGGGTTGGGGGGGTGGAGAGGGGGTGCAACCTGTATTCAACATCCGGCCGACGACTCCAGACCACAACATTCCATCGGTCGCTCCTTACCCAGAATGTTATAGATCCTCCTTAAAGGATGTCAAATCAATATGTTTCTTTTTTGAAGGGCAGACCACAGTGCTGTGTGCGGTTCTTTTGGGCCTTTGATGTATGTCCTAAGTCTGCGCAGCAAAAATAGAGCTGATAGCACAGGGAGAGAGATATGACCGGGCTCCTGACACAGAATACGACGCATGCTAAGGTGCTGCTGTATCCGTCCAACCGGAGCGGTGGCATTTCAGCTCAGTCCAAACAGAAAAGTGAGGGGGAAGTGTTCAGTGCCTGTGCCCTACATTCCTCCACTTGAATCTCATTGGATTGCAAATGCAGAGGCAGTCGCATTACATTATTGAAATGTGTGTACCATGCACAGTCACAGGCGTACAAACAGGAAGACGCGCGCACGCCACCTCGCTCGCGCGCGCTCGCTCTCTCGCTTTCTCGTCGCATTGAGCCAGCCGTGCTCATCACCCAGGCAGATTGTAGCACTGCATGGATGAATGGGGGGGTATGACCCAGGAGAGGCACTGTCAAAAGCCCATCTCATGGGGAGGCAAGGAGAAAGGGAGAAATATTTGTGTGCTTCCTGAGCATGCACTCATGTCTCAGCTGTTCAAAGAGACTTGATAAACTAACATCCTCAGGCCTCAACAAACAGCGAGCCTGTGTGGTCCGGGTCCATGTGCCTCTTCCTCACTGGGTAAGCTAAACACGCCAGTCGCACCATTTGGGGACTGTGCTCTCACACTCCCTCTATCAAACTCTCTCTCTCGCTCGCCCGTCTCATCAGTATGCACAGTGGACAGGCTCAGAAGACAGGAATTCTGTTTGTTTTTTTTTGTCGCTTTTTCATCAGTGTCCTCTTCAAAACAGTCTCAAGGGGATGTTGGACGGTGAAGTAGTGAGCGAGTTCAAAGATGGCACCATGCTCAAATGAAACTAGATCATTCCCATCATCAATGATGCTCTGTTTATTAGCCCTGGAATGTTAAGCTATGTTTATGTTTCCTTATTTACATTCCCAAGATAGACATGGATATATGATGGGAATGATGCATCTTCCCAACAACTCCCTAGTTCGTTGTGTGGATACATATGGTACACTTGTTAATTCTGTACTGATGCAGTTATCATGCCCTTAGAGCTAACATTTTACCTTGCCTTTTTGTCACAGGTTAAAGCTAGAATCCGTCCTAATTTTCTTAGGTAGAACACTGAATGCACGTGATTTTGAGTTCATATTGTTTATAAACATTAAAGTGAAAAATCCAAATATTCTGAGTTCTGATGCTGTATTTCACTTGAATAGCTCTTGAAGCAGTTCTAAGTTATATTCTTCAATGGTCAATACATATTGTGTAAGGACAAACATACTAGTGTAGTTTCTGACTATATCGATGTGAAGATGCTCACTGCCTATGTAGTGCGTCTGCCTGTAAATTGGCCCTCAGACATCCTTCTGGCTCTTTCTGTCAATCTTGATATATGTTGTATATCCTCAGACTATGTTATACACATTGCTCACTGCAGTGTGATCTTTGTGTGATGCGGTCGGAAAATAACACCATTACTACCATTATCTCACATTCAATAAGACTCCCATTTATGCTTTCTGAGATCTGCCAGAGGCAATGAAGAAAGACCATCTCTAACTGAAAGTCTGAGTGCTTGGGACCGTTTGTTTGCCCCTGAAAGGATCGTCAGGGGTTGATGGGGTGAGATGAGGACGTATGAGGCTTCGGGCTTCTTGCACTACCTGAATGAGAGTTTCATTACCATAGCGTCAATAATCCTGTCCACTTTACGTGATCCATTGGATATTTTACAATTCTCACCGTACCCATACAGGTAATGATGTACATTAGGAAATTGAGAAATTATATTGCTTCGAATATTGATTAGAATGTGTTACGTACGTCAATCAGCTAGCTTTGCCATTTCGAATTGCTTTGCTTGCTACTGCTGGATTTTGTCCTTTTTTTCTTCGTCATAAAACTGTGTGCAGGAAAACAATGCTGCACCAATATATATTGTCTGGACAGTGTGATGGCTGCTTAGCATTTCTGGTTTACAACTGCCTCACCCTCTGGCAATGTATACAAACCTGTCTATCGTTGTATAACTGTGCTAATCTGAGCTATTCCTACACGTAGAACTGCAAAACTGAAAACACAGGCGATAGGCACTTTGAAGGACGTAAACAATAAAACATACATCCTATAAGAGACAATCAGTGCAAACTGGGTTGAAGGGCGGCGGAGCACAACCACTCTGGGGAAATCTCTGATGGAGGGAAATTTTACCTGTCACACTGGTGATTTAACCATGAAAGGAAGTTGCTCTTTTTCTATGTAACATGCTGGCCAATCGAACGCTGCTGCTGAGTGAATAATAGAGCAAACACTAATTGATTGTTATCTAAATCTCTTATCTATCCGTCCGTTTTGCAGGGAAAGTTTAACCTCTAGAAGTTGCTGTTGTCTGGCAACATGACCTACAAGCTTGCTGACACGTGACCTGAGGACATGTCTCAGGAGCTACCATTTGCATTAAAAAGCTTCTTTTCCTTTTGAAGACCAAGATGCGAGGTGAGTCTTTACCTGCTGAAAGCTTTTGCAGTGAAGGTTCAAACATGAGTCTAGTCTGCATCGCCATCAACCCATTGCTCTTGAGCTTCATGCCATGACTCTAAATGGATTTTCATTTTTGGTAGCCTTGAATGTTTAATATAAAGGGATACCTTTTGTCCTCTCTGTAAGTGCAGTGTAATGAACTGTGTGGAATGCAATTTGGCACAACCTCTTTCGTCCTCATTTTCAAAGGGAATTGTTTGAATCTAAAGAGACTGGCTATTTTTCAAAATTGAGAAATTCTTGCTAACACTCCTACGTCGTTTCTATAGCCTTTCACGGGGTTCTTTATTCTTCATTCAGAGACATTTGAAAAGAATGACACTGCTATCTGTTTGAACTTCAGGAAATGATTATTGAGAGGTTCGCCTTCCTGTGCAGTGGATTTACTTATTTCAGTATCTTCACTCATACTCCTAGCACAGGCAATGGAAATAATGCAATAACAATGTCTGTTTTGTCTGACTCCAGTAAGCTATCTGCAAGGGGATTATGCTAAATATGACTGAGTTTAGACTGAGAGGGATACAGGCTAGATAACAGAAATGCTTAACAAGATGGCTGTTTTGTGCCTATCTACTGTACCTGCCATATTTCCATGACTCTTTATTACCACAGATAACACACCAAAGTCTGAATTAACCATTTCAGTGCAAAGTAAGTAAGAAAACAAAGGCTCCTCACGAGCAAGTGTGTTTAACTTGCCTGGCTACACTAAATAACACAGACCACGTAACGTTATTCTTTTCTCCTGGAGTAGTCGAACAAATGCATCATAGACACCTATTACCGATCACTGTTTGCAATGATTGAGTTGTGGTGCTGCATTCTGTTTTTATGTGGGAGTTTTCAGGGAAGCCATGGGAGTAAGTGCTCTCGTAAGTGTAGGTTGCGTGAATGCGTGCGTCGGCCTGATGATATGTAGGCATGTTTGTTCACTATGGGCTTTTAGTTGTCGGATACCATAGGCCACCAGCGGGCTCCCTCCAGGTTTCTAAATCACCCCAGAGATAGTAGCTGGTTGGAAAGTGTGCCGATGAAAAGGGTGGAGGAAAGAGAAAAGGGCAGAGAGGAGACTTAGTTTCTAGGTCAGTCATGCGTGACCCTCTTTCACACCCTGCTGATGTTTACTGGGTCTACTTACATGTCCAGTAATAGATAATCACTAATGATGTACAGCTATATAAGAAGCCACTTCACTGCCCTCCAGTGGCTGAGGAAAGAACTGTGGTTGCATGGTAGATACGACTCCAATACTGATACCAGCGCTTCCATACCAGCTTCTTTTTCTCTGGAACACGCAGGCAGTTTCGGGTTGAGCTGACAATATACTAGGAGAAGATCCAAATGTGTTGTCTCACCAAAGCTATCATCATTACATTTTATTTCATTTGGTGTCCCTACAGCACTCAATAAATTACATCCAGTGTAATTATAGACATAACCAATTACTTATCCATGTAATTCAACATAATGCAACCCAAATAAGCAGAGTAACTCTAGAGTCATTATCTGAAACCTATTTTTCCCTCAAGGTGCAGATAGATTCTTGCACAGCAAAACCATATGTGGTTTCATCTTCCTTCCCAAACCTTGAGGAATGTGTACTTCTGACCGAATGCCTATAAGAATGAGGGTTTGTCTGGTGACAAGGAAAGGGTCCAGTGCTGAGAGGGTTATTAGGCTCAATGTCTTCACAGAGATTGAATAAGACTTGGGGTCACACGACACCCCTGCTGCAGCCTGCAGTGCACAGTGACTGAAGGACCCAGGGAGAGAGGGATTTATGTCTGAGTGACTAGTGGAGTCAGCAGGGGGCGATGTTGTCTCTCCAGAGATACAGCTAAAGCAGGAACTGGCCTGCCTTGCACTCTGATGGTGTCCAAAATTAAATGTTAAATTGTTAATTTTGTTTGTTTTTTATCCGAAAAGATAGGAGGTATTCGTAAATGAGAAATCCTTCATTTTTTATTAAACAACATTAGAACATGAGTTGTACCATTCAAAGTCAGGAGTATGTACTGATTTTGCTGTGTGTACTGAAATCCTAGCCACTTTGTGGAAGTCACACTCTGAGTTTCATCAGCAACATTTGGCCAAAAAGGGACCTCTGAGCAAGGGCGTCGGGGTTGGATCCACAGCTGTACTGTGGCCAATAACACTAGGCCATGGACCCAAAATAACAGAGACCTATTAACGGAGAGAACTGCTTTATTCACTTAGAAGTTTGCTTGTTCTAATTTCACATCTAAATTACACTGGACCCTTCAAGTTTCAAATCTGCCTGCATGTTTACTACCGGTAACAAGGAGTTGTGACAGTTGCTTACCCTGGACAGAGAACAGAGAAACTTGAGGGAAATGTATTTTGGTCAGTTTAACCATATCCTCTATACCTCTAAATTTAGCTACATCATTTTTAGCATTGATGATATGCTGTTTCCTTCAATGAGTGCGGTTGCTGACACACACACGCTGAGGTCTGTATCCAGCATACACAGTGAACTAACCTTTAAATCAACACAGGCTTCCAACTTTGCCAAAACAAGATTAACTGGATCGACTTTCAGTTGACTGACCCAAACATTATTTCGAAATTTCCAAGAGGTCGTCCGACTTGAGAAACATGCAATTAACTTTGATAGATCAACACATAAATCATATCATCACTCAATTCCAGATACTTTTTCTTCAGTCAAAATGTGATTACATGACTTGTTCTTTCGTACTCTGTGCAAACAATAATGTCATCCATAAAATATTGGAAATCTCACTTATGTGCCTTGAAGGATTTACAGTATATTAACTTTCTTGATGTACTATAAGTGAATTAGTGCTATTCGGCAGGCAGTCTCCAGTGTGAACCTGGTGAATGTCATGCGTCTCTCTGTCTCTTTCCCCCTCTCTTCACTCATCTTAAGGGTCACTCGTTATTGTTCCAAAATCTCTCAATACACCCCATCCCTGTTCATAAACAGAGGTGTGTGTGTGTGTGTGTGTGTGTGTGTGTGTGCGTGCGTGTGCGTGCGTGTGTGTGAGACCTATGTGTGCAAATATTTAATGAAGTTTAACAGTATTTTGTGCATTTTCCTAACACATTTTTTCAATGTTCATCACTATCTCAACTATGCCATTTTTTTACTTTTAACGATGATCTCATACCTTGGTGTGGAACAGTGTTATGATAACCTATACCAAAATTCATGTGCTGCTGATATAATGCAGGGCTGGCTTCAAACCACAACTCATCTCCCATCTTAGAGCTTTCTCTGTGTAAGTGACGTTCCTTTTCCTGGATAATTTCTCCTGCACCTGGTCTCTGTCAGGCAAAGCCAACACAAAAGAGCAGTTGACGCATATCCTTTTAGAGGGTCATGTTTTCAGATTCCCTTTTGATTTTTCTGAAATGCTCTGGTATAGGTGTTTCTGTGGATCCTAACATGCTCTGGGTAAAAAGTTGAATACATTAAATTTAATTTAATTCAACCAATTTATTTTAATTAATTAATGACATTAAAAATGTTTTGTCTGACAGTGCAGACCTTCAGCGTCGGGCCGATTGCAGGGCAAAATTAATATTATCCCTGACAGGTTTGTCGTCTTGTGATTTTGAGAAATGATGGAGAGGTGAAGAAATGTGGTGTCAAGAGTTGTGTTGATTACAGGTGACAACTGTAGCTTTGTTGAGAGACGAGCGTCTTCTCTGGTTCCCAACACATTTTTAATTAACTGGAAATCCTGGATGTGGTCCAGCAATAGTAATGAGAATAAAAATAAAGTATTTGTAGGCCAGTCTCAACATGACAAAGCCACATGGCATGGTATGAAATAAAACAAAACACAATGACAAGGATTATTGTTATGTTTGCACTTTTTACTTGTTGTCCATCAGGTTGGCAGGATGCCAGAATTTGGTCAAAACATATTTCTACTTTCCCCAGCCTATACCCTCAACCCAGTTATAGAACTATGCCAACAAATTTTCAAAAATATAAATATCCTTAATTGACCTTGCCAATTGAAAGTTGTCTAAACATCATATGCAACATGTCACATTATTTTATTCAGACACATATATGTGCTAGTCAGAAGAATTATAATTAAGTACAACCAGTTAGTACTTAAAGTGCTGATGAAAAGTGAATGGGTTGGGACATGGGTTATTCCATGGTATCATATCTATCATTCAACAAGCAGTCTCTTTCTGAATTGAATTACACGCTCAGGACTCATATCAATGTCGCCACCTAAAGTCAACTCAAGATGTTTTGGCAGTTTTCATCTACAAAATATAAAAAACCTATAATAATAAAAACAAAAAATAATTTAACACATTTTGGCCTCAAAAAAGACGAACATTTATTTCAACACAATAATTTCACAAACAACTTTTTTTGTTATTGTGTAGTATATTTTTATGAAAAACATTGGTTTCAAAAGTATTAGCACCACTACAATCAACAATACATGAAGCCCCCCCCTGATGTCTATGCTACAAATGAAGTTCAAAATGCCCAGGATTTATTTTCATTAGCTGGCTTCACTAAGGCTAACAACCACAATCCCACATAAGCGGTGTCACAACGGTAATTATCCATTTGTTAAATAAACCCAGGTTTTCTCGATCTAGGGATGAGCGCGCTCACATAAAAGGGCAGTGTGTGCACCATATGACCAATAACAGACATGGACAAGTCTACCAGAGATGCATATTTAACTCTAGAGGAGCAAACGATCATTTTATAGAAATATGAAGATCATATGCGTGCATCCTATGGCACAGATCACTCTGGGGAAAATTGTGAAAGGAGTGCGCTGCACTTTATTGACAACAGTAAACGTCATTGGGTCTACATTATTTATATAAGAAGAAAGAAACATAAGTTATCGTCTAGCTGCTTTTTCATAAAAGCCATCTTTAATAAACTGCATGGGCAAGTGGCCTGGTCCAGAGCAGGTTACGTGTGCAGCATATGTTACCATGGCGATGTAACCCGGTAACAAGTGAACCACACTGAAAACCCAGGGTTTGATCTGAAGTTAGCTCGCTAAACCCAAATCCTGATTCACATTATAGGCATCTGGAGTGGATAACAGCACTGTGCCTCTTCCTGTCTTATACGTTTTTTACAGCATTTTGGAGGATTCTTGGACCAGCCCATTTCTAGGGTGGAGGTCGGGGATGGTGGATGGGCGTATAAATCCGTGACTTGCATGCCAGTTTTCGCGATTTCAAATCCAGACCGGCACTTTGTGCGTGTTTTGTTCTACATTGATTGCATCATGCCGACAGGTGATTGTCGGTTTTTTGTAATGTTAACCCTAACCTTAATCCTAACCTTAACCTCAGTAACTTCATATCTAACCTTAACTGTTAGTAACCTCATGCCTAACCTTAACCGTTATTATCATCATACCTAACCTTAACTGTGAATGTTGCAATATAATTTTGAACGCTAAGGAATGTAGCTATGGAATGTGTGGAATGTTCTGATAGAAGTACGAATATAGCCTGATAACGAAACGTGCAGTTCAAACGTAAAAAAACCTAATTATGTTTGCATATAATGTAATTCAGTTTTTCGAACTAGTTTCCTGAGAACATAATTTGGGAGAAATTCTGAGATGTACGGTTGGTAAACCATGATGAATAAGGTTGTAATATACATATTGGCAAGCCCCCAGGGCTCGTGAATTAGTGTGACAACGTTTGGGGACATACCAACCAGTCAATATAAAAATGTTGTACATTTTTCTCATAAAGTGTACAGATATAAAGTGTACAGATATGGTACAGATCCACTTGTCCGCTACACTACTGTCACGCCGAACTCCATTTTATTCCTATGGGTGACGTCAAGATACTTCAACGTGCACGCAAAGCATTCCGGGAAGGCGCCGCTGCATTTGAGAAAATGTTGTGCATCAAAAAACTGGCCAAGGCACAGCTTTATACAAATTAATCCATTGAACGCGAAATGAAAGCTCGCTGTGGGTCCTTGTAGATGTAGCAAACATGGAGGCAAACATGGAGGAGAAACTTATTGTGGCTGTAGCCCAGCTGTACTTGAGGAACGCCCATCAACGTACAAATTGAGGGAGGCGTCCCGACACCACGCACCAGTCGTGTCGGTCATATGGATCTGTTCGCCTAGCGTCATCAAACACATTTTGTGCAACTACTGTAGCACCATAAAGTGTGAATAGGCCATTATACAGTACTGCACTAGACTGTGCAGTTCTGAAATGCTGATTCTTGGTGTCTGTTTTGCCTCCCTTACCAGGAAGACACTGTGTATGGGGGCAACTGTTTCAAATTGATAAAACTTTTGGATTGTTGCCCTGACTGTGCTGAATGGTATTCTTAAGTGTGTATGTCCGATTTGTTTATGTTATCTGATCCTTGTAGGTGAACAATAATTTATATTTTTTAGATGAAAGCTCTATGGTGTGAAAAGGAAACTCAAGTTCATGTGACTTCCCTGAAACAACATCACAGGTATTTGTGAAATAGACACAAATTGGGTTTCAGAAAATCATAATATACCGGTACACACAAAAAAATTATTTTATACATAATTCAAAATATAACATGAAGGATTAATGTATGTTAGATGTGGTTAACATTAAGGTTTGGGAAAGGTTAAGGTTAGGGTTAGTGTAAGGATTATGCTCATTGTCAGCAATTCTTATCCTGGATCTCCCCCTACTGGCACAACCAGGATCCAGTGCTCGGGGTCCCCTGTCTACTGAAGCCACCGCTCTCTTCCCACACCCTCATCAACACCATGATAAGTTACACTTGCACTAATAGGCCTGCCTGGACTATTTAAGGCCACCTGTTGCAGAGAGTTGTGTGGGATATGTACTTGTTGGTGATGTTAGATGTATGGTTTAAACTGTAAATTTCTAAAGTATGTACAGTATGTCGAGTGGTTGCTATTCGCCTGCACTTTAACAAGGACTCTAATCTGTGTGCGGCCAAGCAAGTACTTTATATTTTTGTTTAGCTCCTCAGTATATTGTATGGGAGTGTTTGGTGTGTTGTATCTGAGAGGGTTAATGCGCAACCGAGGCAATCTGGGGGTCGGGGCAAATCCTGTAAACCAGAGCTGCATTAGCACATATACATTTATTCTGGGGTAATACCATAGTTAACATATAAGAGCTATGAGCTATCAGCTACCTGTAGTCATGCACAGCCAATATTATGCCTTCATTGTCTCAGCATTGAAGTGCTGACTACATAGATTAGCACTTACAACAAAAACCAAGAATCCTCAGAGTTCAAGAGTACCTCATTACCACTGCTAGAACATTCACAACCTGCTTTATAAGACACTCGTACAGAATTTGTCCTAACTATTCAAGATCTTTACTTTTGCTGTACATTTAAGTCATAATTTAGGGAAATATGATTCAAAGATGAACATGTGGCTAGATTAGTGACTGTCACTTTCAGTTTGGGGCTGTTTCAACACAATTGACCAATTACGAAAAACAGCACCTATGATACTAAGTGTTTGGAGGTGTCAGTGTTTCGCAGACTTGCTGCTGTTATTACATTCACGAGATTTTTACTAAATGCTAGAATAAAGAATAGAATATATTTTTATAATCCTTACATTTTTCTCTAATTTGAAACTGTCCCATTACTTATGCTCGCGTAAAATGGGGGCATGGAACTCTGATATTGCTTTTATTCCTAGGGAAAACATATATATTTTGAAACAGACAGAAAATATGTGACTATCTGTAGTCTTGCCTCATATTTATCTCTGAATTACTTGAGGAAACAGCTCAAAAATTAATTTTGAATATATTGTCCCAATTCATACTAAATGGAGGGCACAATATGACAGTACATGTTTGGTATGAGGTGTGACAATAGATGTTGGGGCCTGAAGTATAACAGTATATTTTGGGAATGAGGTAATAGTATTTTTGTTTCTGTAAAATAATATTGATATTATAATAATAATAATAATAATGATTAAAGTATTATTTACGTACTAATAGTTATTTTTGGTGTACACTGTTTTAAAGTTATTTTTATTATTTTATGTTGGATACGACAGTAGGAAGCAGAGGCTATGGAGACAGCCATTTACTGGGAGACAGAAAAACATGTCACAGACAGTGGCCTAGCTGGGCCTTGAAGCCGCATACCCCCACACCGAACCCTGGCACAAACTACTTGTTCAAATGTCTGTCACATGCACAATAACGCCAAGGTAATTGCGTGTGCAGTTAAAATGTTATGTCACGGCTCCAGCAATTCAGTAGTAATGCAAGGTAGAAAAAGAAACACTTCCAATTAGTAAAAAAAACTTTCAATGTAACACACTAAATAATAGGTGCATTTTGAGGTACACGTCTTCTGCAACATCTTGTCAAAGGAGCCTTATACTGTACCTAGCACCTCAATATAACTCTGACCCCAAAATAAATACATAAACTGTCTCATGTCCCTCGTCACATAAACCAATGAAACGTAAGTGGGGATTGAGAAAGAACAGAATGGCACATAAACTATTGCAGCGTAACATCTGGGGACTGAGATGGGGGGGGGGGTCTGGAGACATGGTCCTGCACAAAGAAAACCTCAAGCACGACTAAGCAGTCATTATTCAGACCCACCCACATTGCCAAGACCCCTCCACCAAAGGGACACCAACAGACCACAACCAGCCTAAAAAAGGGTTGAGTATAGTCCACACAGTGTGCTATAGTATAGTGTGCTATACACCGATTAGCCATAACATTATGTCCTAATACTGTGTAGGTCCACCTTTTGTCACCAAAACAGCAGCCCCATATGCAACAAACTGCGATGCATTGTGTTTTCTGACACCTTTGTATCAGAACCAACATTAACTTTTTCACCAATTTGAGATACAGTAGCTCACCTGTTGGATCAGAGATTTCACGGGCCAGCCTTCACTCCCCAAGTGCATCACCGAGACCACTTCTAATAGGTACTGACCACTGCAGCCCGGGAACACCCCACAAGAGCTGCAGTTCTGGAGATGCTCTGACCCAGTCATCTAGCCATCCCAATTTGACAAATACACTTGCCAGTTTTTCTTAATTTTGTTGTCAAAGTTGATAAGTTAAAGCAGGAAAAATGGGCAAGAGTAATGCAGAGTTTCCTTTTTTTAATTCTTTTTCTAAGTATGAGAGTCTAATCTTCCTCCCAGTAGCTCTGAAGTCTGGAGACGTTAAGTTAATTACTGAGTGTTTGTGCATAAGCTGCTGTAGGGCAACCTGCTCAGAAAAATATCCACATTTACATTTACTTTAACATAATTTAGCAGGTGCTCTTTTCCGAAGCAAATTAAGTTATGAGAAAGATCCATCCCTTCAGATCATAGAAGGCCCTTATGTGAATATCAGATCATAAAACAATCATCTTTATTTATTTATTTTGGACTTGTTTTCATTATGAAATTATACCTAAACCATGTGCTGGTAATCTTGCCAGATGTACAGCAGAAATGGCCCAAACATTTGGATCATATTCTGATAAGTGCACTCAGTGTGTCATTAGACACCTAATGTCATTCACTGCCTGATCTTTGAAACACAGAAGGAAACCTTGCATTATTTGGTCAGTTGTTTACTTACTCCTCTGTCCATATATATCCCAACCTGGGCTAGATGTTACACATCTCAACCCTTTATTTCCATAATATTCTACTGAAATTTAATTCATTATGCGTAAAGATTGTGCCACCATAAAATCTTAATGGAACATTAGACCTGGCAAACCTATCCTGCTTTTCAGTGGTGACCCTTACCCCTGAAAAAAAATGTACACATGGAAATAACTTACCTTGTTGGCTTTTTAAAAACTCTTTTCAATACTTTCTGAAATAGCTAAATGATTACATTTCCATTGTAGTTGATGGTGAATGCTTCATGTACAACAGTGTATTTGCAATCTTATACACACGGTGCGCATCAATGAAAATAACCAACCATACCAAATCATCATTCAATAGAGGACACCCACAAACCTATTATTTGTGTTTTTGTTTGGAGTTCTTTCAAATACTGTATTGGAATTAACAGAGACAAGAAAAAAACATGACTACAAAATGGCCAGTGAATAGGGTGTTCTGTGACCTTCGTCCCTTTGACCACTTTAATTTAAACCAGTGGCCTGGTTGTTTTCTTTTGTTTCCCTTACCCACACACACAACGTGGAATTAGTCAACCCACAAAGAGAGCATTTGAGTGGGCTTTTATAATCGAAGGCATGGTCTGGTGAGTTCACAATGGTATTGGCTGGCCAGAACACTTATTTGATGCTCCATGTAGAGAGTCTAATGGTAAGTGACCAGTAAGACCAGCTGTATAATTGTGGAGCTATAAATCAAAACCAGTTGCCAGAAGAGTTTACCAGAAGAGACGATGAGACCCCACCACTGGATATGGAAAGACCCCACAACTGGATTTGGAGAAACCCCAACACAAATGGAGAGACCCCACCACTGGATATGGAGAGACCCTACCACAAATGGAGAGACCCCACCACTGGATATGGAGAGACACCACCACAAACGGAGAGACCCCACCACTGGATATGGAGAGACCCTACCACTGAATATGGAGAGACCCCACCACTGAATATGGAGAGACCCCGCCACAAATGGAGAAAACCCACCGCTGAATATGTATAGTCCCACAATGGGAAATGGACAGATAAAAAAAAAACTAGCGCAGGAAATACTGTGGAACAGATTGTATTTGCATTCAGAAATATGGATTCATGTGAATGAAATAATTTTTTAACAGCATCAAACGGATGCAGTTTAGCTAGGAATTGCAGGGGTTTCCTAAAATTAAATAACCTTGTTGGTTAACTATAAAGCAGTCATAAACCAGCTGTTTTCTATTGCAATTTATCATGCAAAACATCACCTTGTGGCCTAGCATGTCCTTGTGAAGTCTGTAATATTCTGCATATCAATTATACAACTCTGTGCCTGCCCTGCAGCTAAACAAGAGGTGACACCCCACCTCTGTGTTTAGCAGTGCTGGATTCACTACGCTGGCTTCCTCTCCCTGTTGTTCAGACTTGTTTCTATTTTCTACCTTAGATCTGAATCTATGCATTAACCACATTCCTCGACTTCCAAAAAGTATGGGATTCCAGCATTTTTCACAGTCCACAATTTTCCCTTTCACTTCTGGATTTGAACACATCCCCATGTGTCCTGTTTGGAGTGTATTTCATATCAGAGTCTGTCAGGTCCAAAAGATGGATCTTGTGTGGAATTTCATTAATCCTTCCGTTTTCACAGCGCTTTAATTTGTTCATGCTGTTACCTAATCTTTATTGGGCCATAATTTGTATTCTGTATATGATTACATTTCCTCTCTCAGTCATTTGGCAATTATGGGGCTTGCACACGCATGCTGGCTTGTGCAATCCACAGTTGTAACTTTGGCACAGACTTGTAAACAACAATAAGTCTATGGTTAAAAAAGGGCAATGTTGCTACACAGGTAGGTATAGTACATACAGGGTTGCCAACTCTCACGCATCTGGCGTGATTCTCAAACTTTCAGCAGTAAAAACAATGTGTTTCCATTCTATTAGTTGTTTTTTTGTCTAAATCAGGGTTTATATTATAGTAAACATGGACTGACATTTCTTAAATTAGGGTTAGGGTTACCAAATGTGTTCTCCGTGCGTGCGCTCACTGAAATGTTACCGAGTCTCACGCCAGCCAACGTCCCAAAGTTGGCAACATTGTACATATTACAGTATATTACCATAAGTATAGTACATACACGTTACCACAGGTACATATAATATTACCAGATGCAATTTATACACATTTTAAACAACATGTAGATATAGTATATACATAATACATTACCACAAATATATACAGTATACTGAAATATACATACATTATAAACAGCAGGTAGATAATGACCATGTATACCTTACAAACTATACATACTGTATTTATTGTACTGTCTGTTTTGTTTTACATATTTTCAAACCAATGGTATACAAATTACAAACTGAAATAAATACATTAAACCCAGCCGCATGCAAAGGTTTAGGCATTTCTGAGAATTTCTATGATTTTCATTTATAAATAATTGGGTGTTTGGATCAGCAATTTCATTTTGATCTATCAAATAATTGAAGGACACCGTAATATTTTGGTAGTTAAATGAGGTTCATTGGATTAACAGTCAATGTGCAATATGCATCAAAATTAAATTAGACAGGTGCATACATTTGGGCACCCCAACAGAAATATCACATCAATATTTTGTTGAGGCTCCTTTAGCAGAAATAACAGCCTCTAGATGCTTCCAATAGCCTGTAATGAGTGTCTGGATTCTGGATGAAGGTATTTTGGACCATTCCTCCTTGCAAAACATCTCCAGTTCAGTTAGGCTTGATGGTTGCTGAGCATGGACAGCCCGCTTCAAATCACCCCACAGATTGTGTGCCTAAACGTTTGCATAGGAGTGTACATATTGTGAACCCAGGTTATACTGTATATTGTATAAATATTGAGCCATGTGTATGTAGTATACACACATTATGGACCATCAGTATTGTATGCAAACAATAGAAAGTAAAACACTGGTAAATATAGTATTATCACATGCACCACCACTAAATATTCTATATACATGAACATTTATCTGGGGAGCTCAGAAGCTGCAAACAGAAAGTCATGTAAATCAGAAGAAATTATAATTCCAGATGTCTATTCTTTCACCATTAAACTTTATTGTCATTGAACGTGCTACTGAACTGCACTGACAGGTCCTGGACATTCAATTGAATGTTAACGTTCAATTATCTGGTGCCTGAATGTCTCAGAATGTTCTGCTGATTTCTACATTTTCAACACATCCCCACTAAACAGACTAGCTGGCGGAGGGAATATTAGCTATGTCATTTTGTGGTATGTGAACGAATGGATTGTGCATTCTGATATCTAGGGAGGAAGGAGGAATATCCAGGTAGATCCAGTTCATTTTTAGACACATCCAGCAGGACATATTGTGTATCTGAGCAGGAGATGATAAACTGTCTGTAGCAGAGAATGAAAAGCCATGTCATTAGTAGTGCTTATTTACTGATGGAGATCCAATAACGTTCTGACTGTTTGTTCTCTCAGACCTTCACTGATGACTTCGATCCCCTCGCTGGAACATCAGCACACAGAAAAAACTGTCATCTTTGACCCCGGCAGGTTCGATGCCTGTCAACCTGTCCTGTTGTGACTGAGCGCAGAAATGAGGACAGAAATATTTGCAACTCAAGGAGGGAGGATAGACAGCAGGACTCCTGAAGGGTTTGATTTTGGTAACCAGATGCCTTATTCGTTATGTTGACTCTAACATAATGGATGGACAGGATGATGCAGAGGGTTCAGTTGGAGTCGCTGCTAGACTCATTATGATCAGAGGAACATTCTTCACTGGCCATACTGGCTTCTGCACCACTAATTTACTAACATTTGATTCTATGACTCCCTGTTTCCCTACTGCTGATTTCCAGGGAAAGTCCCTTTGACGCTATCTACAGCATCTAATTACGCTGTCTGTAGTGAGTCCAATATCTCGGTGCTCGCATACCAAATACACAGAAAAAGGGTCTGGTTTAAGATGAAGAAAGATGACTGGATGTGAATATCTAAATATGTACAGCCATCTGTGAAAGAATGTCAAATATTCTTTGTGTAAGTCCTTTTTATAAGGACTCTAAAGAGAATTTATTGAGGGTTTGTTCAGCATGTGAAGGAGTATTGTTGTTTAAATCCAGATTTTGGATCCTTGTAAACTTCCAGACTCAAGACAACAGACAGATGCTATTTCAAAATGAAGCATTGTATTTGGATACTGTAAGCATGCAGCTAATGTGAAGACCGAACATCTCCCGGCCTGGCTGTGTCTGTTGTATAGCCAGAGGCCAGCTTGTCAGCGGGAACGTTGGCCATGGTTGTCTTTGAAAGATAACAGCAGAGAAGTCTTTGCTTTGAGCTTTACCTCTGAGATTGGTTAGCATGAATCATCAAGAGCAGAAACCCTAAAGCCTAAAAGATTTTGGAACATTCACCTCAAGTTAATGTATGTGCCTATTCAGCCTTTCAGGGAATTACTCCATTTGCCTGGCCTGTGGCGTCCTGTGTTAGGTCGGATTAACCTTAAAAATATACTCATTTTGGGAAAAGCCTTCGGGTGGTTCTTTTGAAATAGTTATAACATGACAACAAATGTAAAAAGAGCAATTTTTCATTCTGGTGTAGTGTTCCCTGTCCTACCCTTGCTGGTTTGACCTTGTTTGAACTTTAAGAAGTGAAAATGGGTCTCTTCATTCTACTCTATTTTTTTCCAGTGTGATGTTTGACTAATGATGTGAGAGATCCATCCCTGCACAACGTTTGAGGTGGCTGGCTGGTATGTCTGTGGGGATATGTGGGGTGGGGTACAGATAGCCCCAATAGGATAAGTTGTACATGCTGACACTGATCAAGAGCAGCCGTTTTTCTGTGAGGGTGAATGATCTGACACAGGAAGCAGATGGACTGGTGTCCGGTGGTTTCTCCAGGGAGTGCATCGCATCACCGGGTGGGGGGGTGTTCAGATCCAGACTCTCAGTTGGAGAGAATATTCCATTTTCACTTGTCAACGTGTCAACCAAATGTTCAAATATGGAATATCTTTGGACTGTTAAATGGGAAAATGTGTTAGAGGACATCTGCAAGAGAAGTCAAGGTTGTTGATTGTAAATGGCAACAAGGAGACGGTTTGTGTCTATATTTATCAGTATGTTTCAGCACGATACCAGAATTTATACTTCAATGCTAGGTTTAAGACCACAAAACTAGATACTGTCATAATATTCAATACTAAAATGATATATTTTCAAAGAAATATCATTACATTTGGCCAGTTTGACATCGATTTTATTGACTGCTATGTACTGTATGCATTAGGATGAAATACATTTCAGTGTGACTAATTTTACCAATCTACATTTCAACATGGTAATGATTTAATCATTGAAAATTGTAATTAACTGGATAAATATATCGTGCAAATTAGAATTGTTCTTGTCAAATGTGGTAAATTCGAGAAGAAATCTAAAAGAAAGGTATTTAATGACATAATGCACAGCATGCAAATGGATACAGGTTTTAGCAGTAATATATTAGCCAGATACTACAAACGCCATGGTGCCTTATTGTTATTACTAGGTAGTTACCAATGTAATTAGAACAGCAAAATGAATGGTTTGTCTATAGTATATGGTCTGATATACCACAAATTTCAGTTGATCAGCATTCAGGATTCCACCTATTTGATTATGTCTGGCCAAACAAAGAAAAAATATATATAAATATAAATTAGAAAATTAGGGTAAAAAAAAATTTGAATTTCTGAAATCAACCCCATTGAAATACCTCTCGAATGTAATCAAGAGGAAGATGAATGGTCACCAGCCATCAAACAAAGCCGCGAGGAGCTGTTGCATTTTGCGCCAGAAGTGGCATAAAGTCACCCAACATTAATGTGACATACTGGTGGAGAGCATGCCAAGATGCATAAAAGCCAATTATTATTATTATACAATTATTATAATTCCACCAAATATTGATTTCTGAAATCTTCCTATGCTGACATATTTGTATTGTGTTGATAAAAAATGTATATGAACTTATTTTCTTTGTGTAACAGGAGTCCCAGAGTGGGATAATATATATGTACAATATTGTGAAATGCTTTGTTAATGATCAGGCCAGTACTTATGTACTATTGTTTAGGTTTTATTAAGTGTATTACTATTGAGTGGTTGTGTAAGTGGCGCCTTCCCCTCGTTCACCTGGTACTGGTAGGGACTGATTGCGCTAATTATCAGATTCTGTCCAGCTGGTAAATCGGTCCCTATATCAGGCCAGGTGAACGGGAGGAGGGCGCGGTTCATTAAATATCTGTTTTCAGTATATGTGTGGACAGTAGGTAGCTTTCCCGACTGGGTTTTGTGTACGGACCCTCTACGTTTGTGTCCTCGCCACGTACTGCGAGAGTAAGTAGACTTTCCATGTTAGAGTAGATTTGCGTATTGCCAAGTAGATATTGCGTTCTGTGCCGCAGATGAGAGCACAGTTAGGTATCT